>CM037585.1:169601025-169873525 GCA_021018995.1 Chloranthus sessilifolius
ATGTGAAAGATTGGGACCAAAAATTGATCGCCATCGTTTGATCTGAAGCAATCAACTATTTTCTTTCGTCTAAGTGCGGCAGTTGTAACATACTAGTGTAGTATCACAAGCCTTTTATTAAGGAGAGGGTGGATAAACTACAAATTGAAGAGAGACGGTACGGTATATGACTTCAAGCTGAGCATGCTGTAAATACTAGGAATCTGAGTTTTTCTAGCTCTTTTACTCAGAAATACTAAATGATACGGCATTCAGAAATACTCCCAAAAAGTGTGGGTCCCGCAACATTTCCCAGACATAGGATATACTCAGAAATCGAGAGAAATGGGTGCTTTCCGAGCACTATTCCACTAACAGAGAATCAGAAAAAAGACCCTAATCGTCAACCTTAATTTGCAACAACTCCTTGGTGCGTATATTTCAATATTGTTATATATATAGGAAAATGGGAAAATGCACGCATGGATATATCTCGGCGCTTTGTTTCGGGGTGTTAGCGTTTCGCTCCCCGAGATGCTAATGCTTCGCTATTGAGCCTCACTTTTTTTAAGTAAAATATACATGAAAAAATAAGTTTGATATTTTTTTGAAAAAATAAAGAAAAAAAGAGTCTTTAAAAAAGTCAAGAATGACGGTTGGAAGGGTTTTTAAAGGGTAGCCCTAGTTAGTAAAGTGGGCCCCATGCCACTCATTACTTCACAAAAAAGAAACTACGTGTCACGTTCATATCAATTGGCGTCTCTACGCTCATACGCATATCCCCAAGCCTTTTATATATATATATATATATATATATATATATATATATATGAATGTGGACGCCGGATCCTTCAATAAATTTAATTAGAATATAAGTGCGCTAGAACAATTACAAACTGGCTTCTACTATCGACTAAACAGCATCTAGTGTCACTGTCATAAAACCAAATGAAAATGGTGTGCTTAGCTCTAACCAAACAAGTGATTGACATTTGACACCCCTCACCTTCCTCGTAAGATTATAAATCCTGTGAAGGGCCTTTTGTCCCGTTGATATCTGCCAAAAATCCGAAGGGAAAAGGTAGCCTACTTAAGTTAATTGGTCTCACTTTAGATTTGATGCCACGTGGCATCAAATCATAAATCGGATGCCACACTATAGAGCAGATCAATGAGACAATGATCAACAACGATTATAACCCTATTGTTACAAACAAAAATTTAGAACAAGTCATAAAATCGTGCAATCAATTGACTTAACTGTACAGAAAATGAATAGTAAAACAAACATTTGGATTTATCACTCATTTTCAACATAATGGACATCATTGATCATACAATTATATATATATATATATATATATATATATATATATATATATATATATATTATTATTATTATTATTATTATTATGTATTTACGAAAGTTATGACCACCCAACTGTTTCTTTACATGGCACTCAATCAATTATATGTAATGTGGCAGTAAATTAGCTGTGACTAAGGCCCTATTTGATAGCAATGAAACTCCAAAGAGGAAATGAAATTAATTTTTTAGCTGATTTTCTGAGAAATAATTTCCTCTATAAATGAATTTTTCATTGTTTGATTAATATGTTTAAGAAATGAAAATCGAGAAAATCGAATCACACGAAACCCGACACAAACTGAACCGAACTCCATTCGGTTTGGTTTCAGTTTGGATGGCTGGAAACCAAAAAACGAGTTAGTAGGTTGAGTAAACTGAAAAAATAAAAAAAACTCAAAAAAATAAGGTATATTACCTAAACCGAACCAAACCGAATCGAACCGAACCGGATCGGTTTTGGTTTTAGTTTCAGGTTCAAAAAAAAAAAAAATCGAACCGAATGGATTTCGGTTTGGTTCAGTACACCGCACCTGCATTCCTAGTTTGAACAAATACTTGGTGAGAAAAGAAAAAAAAAATTATTTAGGAAAATACCTAACTTATCACTTCATGTTGCGCTAGTCATAAATTGACTTTTTTATTATTATTAAAATCATAATTACAGTAAAAAATTAACCAATACTTTGTTTAATGATATTCTATTATGTTACAAATTAATATCATAGTAATCACTATTTATTATAATGTTAAATAAGTCGGAGTTTTTAAAGTCAAACTTTGATCAAACTTAAAATTTTAATTAATAAAAATATCTAAAACTAAATAAAAAAAGTTGCAAATGCTAGTATCTAATGTAAGTTTATATGTTGAAATGAATTTAAATTTTTATAAAAGTCAAATTTTGACCAAAATTTTAACTTTGACCAAGAGAAAATTTTGCAATGTACCAACAAGTTACAAAAGTCCAATTGCAAATTAATATAATAGCATTTATATAAATCGTTATGTTACACTAGTCAAAATTTGATCAAATATCCACTTTTAATAAAAGTCAAACTTTGACCAAACGTAAAAATTTGATTAATATAAAATTTTAAGACTAAAGTACAAAGTTATATAGCAAATGCTAGTATGTAATATAAGGTTACATGTTAAAAGAAAATTTAATTTTTCGACTTGAAAGAAAATTCAATTTTTTAAAAATATCAAACTTTGACCATTAAAAAATTTGGCAATCTACTGTCAACCTACAAATTAACATAACATTATTCGTATCCATCACTAGATTACACTAGTAAAAAATTTGACTAAATATCAACTTTTAAAAAGTCAAACTTTGATCAAATTTCAAAAAAGGTAAAATAAAATTTGGTAATGTACTACAAAGTAATAAATTTAAAAAATGATAATCTTATTGGGACTACAAAAGTTCGAAAAAATCAAATTGTCTTACAAAATCAAAGTTTAATCAAATAGCAAACTTTGACTGATAAAACTTTACATTACCAAAATACAAATAACAATAGTAATAATCATTATTTACTGTCGAGATACACTTCTCAAATTTTGACTAAAGTCAAAATTTGAATAAAAGTCAAAATTTGATCAAAAGTCAAACTTTGACCAATAAAAATGAGGCAATGTGCTTACAAGTTTCAAATTAAAATAATGATAGATATTTTTAATTATATTATTCTACTAATTAAAATTTATAACATTTTATAGAAAATCGAACTTTGACCAAAAGTCAAATTTTGACCTAAAAAAAATTATACTGATACAGTATAAATTTATGTAGTAATATACTCCATCTATAAGCAGGTTTCGAGTTTGACTAAAAATAAATTTTGTGTAAAAGTCAAAATTTGACCAAAAGTCAAAATTTGACTAAAAGTCAAACTATTAACCAATACAATTGAGAATCTAGTATCAAATTATATATTAATACAGCAATATCTTTTTTTCGTCATCAAATTATAGGAATCAAAGTTTAATAAAAATTAAAATTTTAAGTAAAAGTCAAAGTTTGACCTTAAAGTCAACATTTGACCTCTAAAAATTAGATAATATATTTCTAACTTACAACTTATTATCATGTTTCAGTAGTCAAAGTTTGATGAAAAGTCAAAACTTTATATAGCTTATAAATCCAATTAAAGTTAGATTAAAATTAAAACTTTGATCAAAGTCAAATATTAACTGAAAAAAGAATGATGTAGATAATGTGGTAATTATAGTGATCGTGCTAGTATGATGGTCATAAAAATGGAAGTTACTTTTTAATAGTTAAAAGATATTTTTTTTTGCTTTTAAATTTTTTACAGGTAACTTTATATTTGTAATGACAAAAAAATATTATTTAGTTAGTGAGAAACTCAATTTCAGCTCCTTGAATAGTTGAAATAGTTTCCTCCTATAATGATTTGGCGTATGAAAATTCAATTTTCATGCAAGACGACTTAATTTCATTTTTATCTCCTTATATAACTATCAAACAATAACAATTGGAAACTAAATTTCCTTTCTACCTATAAAATTATATTTTCATGTTATCAAACAAGGCCTAAGGGTAGTAAGTTACCTTGTCCCTTGCTACCTGGCCACCTTTATCCAAAACCTAATTGCACAAATGACACTGCCCTAAAAATTGGTGACTCAATTTTTGACACGATTGGATCGTCATTTGCTACTTCATAAGGTTGATAGCCTTTGGTTACAAGTTGGAGCTCGGCTTACCTATAAAAAAAAACAAAGGTTTAGCTGTATGAAATTGGCCGCTGCCTTAAGAATATGTGAGGGTCAACTTTTAACAGGGTTTTGTTATAAGAGGAAGCTTATACGCACCTTTTCATGAGGAGAGTTTTGTGTTTTGTGTTTTTTTTTTTTTTTTTTTTAAATGATGTCATATGACATAGATAACTTGGATGTGCTGTATGTATAATAGATGTGAAACCAAGTATAAAAATTTGGCCGATACCGATACATATCGGCAATATGTATCAATTTTTTGGCAACTTTTTTTAAAGGACCGATTCGTATCGGTATCGATCGATTCGTATCGGTCCTCCATGGTTTGATATAAAACATACATTAGAAATGTATAAAAAGGAGCACAGGGACTTAGAAGCAACTTACCATTCTCACTTTGATTGTTTTAAAATTTGGCATTTGGTCCCGTTTGGGCACAAAAAGAAATACTCGCATCTTGTTAGAGGGGTTGAAAGTTTATGGGTTATTTTAGTTGTACGTACCAAATGTTTAAGGGTACCTATGTGAAAGACGGTTGACTGTTTTGAATCAAATGATGAAAATTAATTTTTATATTATCTTCTACGCAATTGATTAATATGCATGCTTTATAAGAAGGCCAATTTTTTTATTCCACGAGCCATACATCTAAGCACCTAGAAAATCACGTGACACACGTAACACTAAAATGTTCTATATTTTAGGACGCAAAGGCACATGAATAAAAAATCGAACCACTAGATTTAGGATGTAATATGGAACAAAAATTTAACACTTCAGGTTAAGGCTTTAAAAAATTATTATTTTTGTTTGAAAGAATGATGTAAAATATAACCTCATTCATTCCATTCAAAGCAATCAATTATTTTTGGCCTAGGTGCTCCAAAGATTCGGAACAAATAAAGGTACTCACATTACCATTTATGAACTTACAAGTCCGTGGATGTGTAATTTTAACCTTTTCATTGATCTGACCCTCCAAACACATTGCTCTAAGTTGGAAAGATTGGTGGAGGGCATGGTGACCAAGATTAGGCACGAGAATAAGACAGTTGTGACATGATACGGATAAAAGGAGGCAAATTTTGATAATTTCAGAGAAAAATGAAAAAATATATTTAATAATTATGAATTAAAGTATTTAATATATATATATATATATACACACGCACAGCCCGGCCCCCTCTCCCCTCCGGAAATGGGGTTCAACAAGCACTTGCTTCAGAGGGGGGCCCACAAGCACCTGGTCCGCCCCCTCTTCTTTAGTAAAGCCGACCCCTTTTTCACTAGTGTTGCCACAATGTGTGCATGGATAAGGAAAGCAAAATTCGTGTGTGTGTGTGTGTGTGTGTGTGTGTGGTGGTGGGGGGTGGGGGGGGGGAACGATCGGGGGGAGAGAAGTTTGGGCCTACCTATCCCGATAGGACCCCATAAAGGAATGGGAGCTGTTGAGAGGTTCCATATTGTCGAGCCGAAGGGCAGCGCTTTTATACGTGATCATAGTATGTCACGTCGTCTCATCCCCACTGCATCAAAGGATACGTATGCACTATGTTCCGATTCACTGATAAAGAAGATAGAGTTGAGGTGGGGCTCTTACGATGTGATACTCAAGTTTGACTCAGGAAGATACATGTGAACTATGGATAGTAAAGCCGACCCCTTTTTCACTAGTGTTGCCACAATGCGTGCATGGATAAGGAAAGCAAAATTCGTGTGTGTGTGTGTGTGTGTGGTGGTGGGGGTGGGGGGGGGGACGATCGGGGGGAGAGAAGTTTGGGCCTACCTATCCCGATAGGACCCCAAAAAGGAATGGGAGTTGTTGAGAGGTTCCATATTGTCGAGCCGAAGGGCAGCGCTTTTATACGTGATCATAGTATGTCACATCGTCTCATCCCCACTGCATCGAAGGATACCTATGCACTATGTTCCGATTCACTGATAAAGAAGATAGAGTTGAAATGGGGGTCTTACGATGTGATACTCAAGTATGACTCAGGAAGATACATGTGAACTATGGATAGGAAGCAGGAACCATTATGTAAAAAATATCCGTGAATTAAAACCGAACATTAATGCTCCCAAACCGGACCAAAACTGAATTAAAACATTCACTAAACCGGTCCAGCTCGGTTCGGTTTTGGTTTTGGTGGCCGAAAATCGGTTGAGTAGGATGAGAAAACCGATTGAAAGAAAAAAAAAATTCTTTAAAATAAATAGGGGAAAAGTAAAAAACCGAACCAAACTGAGATTGGATCTATTTGGTTTCAGTTCTGGTGGGTGGGAAGTTCAGTTAACCCAAATCAAAGTTTCGATTCGGGTTCAGTTTTAGGTGAACCGACACCAAAACCGAAATTTCGGTTTGGTTTCAGTCACTGAATTTGCATCCCTATTTATATATAACCTTGTGAATAATTCCTAAAAAACATGTTTTAAATGATGTTTCATATATATATATATATATATATATATATATATATATATATATATATATATATATATATATATATTATTTATTTATTTATTTATTTATTTTTATTTTTTTTGAAAAATTATATTTTAAATGTCTTTTTTCAAAAAAGAAAACATATTTTTTGTTACAATAGTCGAGGGAAGTTGCAAGGTTATTTTGTGTTGGGTCAAACTCCTAGGTATACGAAGGGAGGAGTTGCACAGCCCTATTTTTAGCATGTACATGAGTGAAGGAAAATTATAATGAGCGGACTTCAAACAGTAGGCTAACTACTGCTTACATGGCGTGACGCAAGTGGCTGATCTGACTTATATTGCTAGAACCCAATGAGCGTGCATCGCGCCACATAAGTTGTCTGTTGAATGGCCTCTTCTTTGCGGTCAGCAATATATCATTGTAGTGAAACTGTAATTTTTGAACTTCTACTGATTTTGGAGTAAAAAAAAAGTCTTGGGGGAGGGAGCTTGACCATACTTGGTCAGCCTTCTTTTAAGAGAAGACCCAAACCTTGAGAGTTGCATGACTATTATGACCATCCAACAAAAGTGGAAAAAAAAATGATTGGAAATCGATTTTGAGAAGACCCAAACCAGTGATTTTTGTTCGTCCAGAAAATTGAACAATTTGAAGTGGATAAAAGCCTATATCAAATTGATTGGAAATCGATTTTGATTTGAATATCGGTACAAAACTTGCATCTCTATTGTCGCTGTTGCCCTATTGTCTCGGTTGGCGGCTTCAGAAGATTGACCCGAACATTTTAGCTGGTGGTGTTCGGTCAATCTTTTTTTGGTTAAAAAGTTAGAAAAAGTCAGAACGCACGCATTTTAGTTGACTGGGAACTGACTTCCACGGACGTTGACGTTGAACAGTTTGTACTTACTGCCTATAATCCTTGAGATCCAGAAAAGAAAATTTACCATGGTATCTGATTGGACCACAGAAGTCGTAGGACGCGCTCTGGCTAGAACCCGTTAGCTTGGACCTACTTTTCTACTGGAGATATTTGCATCATTGATCTCTTCCCAACATTTTCACACGGCGAGGCTGTTGGCGAGGTTATATAGCGGGTTACTTTAAAGTTTTATAACTAGATTTTTTTTTTTTTTTATAACATAAATAGATTATTAGTTTCTTAATTGGGTTCAAATTAGTTATTACTTCACGAATTAGAGACTTAAAATAATTTAGAATTTATATTGAGCTGTGAATAGGTTTGAGCTCTACTTTTCCATATTTGATTTATGATTTTAAGCATCTCGCCTAGGAGAGATACAAGATTTGTGTAGCTAAGAGTACCACATCTCACCTTGAGAGGGGAGTGTATCTTTTTTCTCCGGCGAGATGTCGAAGGTCTTGATCATCTTACCTATACGTGGAAGTTTTTATTAAGAGTGAAACAACTGAGTTCAAATCCATATATAAGAATAAATATTTATGTGGGGCTCTACAGGCTCATGAACCCTCCGCCCAATAAGAACATCTGGGTCCACCATACCTCCAAAGAAATAATTGAAGTTAGAGCCATAAACAATATCATGTGATCTCATGAGACAAAAATGTTATCAATGTATAGGATTATTGGCTTATTTATATTTAATAGTGTCTATATATTGGTTATACTATACAATCCTATTGGAGATAACTTTTCAAACTTGTAATGAAATTGGAAAAATATTGTCTGTATGTTTAAAGAGTTGATAGTTATGTGGCTCAACCACCATCCATAGTATCCATGTCAATCTCCTTCTATTAACATTGGGAAATGCATGAATATATTTGTTTACCATAATAGTAAAAGGTTAAAAGCATAATTTGGAGTCATTGTTAAAGATTTCAGCCCCATTTAGATGTCTTCATAAATAGTTTTTCCTAATATTTGTATATTTTTATATAAATTTGTACTTTTCATATTTTTAACTATATATTTCAAATATATTGTAATTCATATAATTCCTATTTATACATTTATAATATTTAAATAATTTTTTATGTTTTATTTTTAGTTTTCTAATATATTTTTAATTGTTTTATATTTTCTATTTTCATTAAATTTTTCCTAATTTGCAATAATTTCTAACATTTTAAAATTAATTTTCCTATCACGCTATCTCCTGGGACGTCTCATAGAAGACTAGGGCTCTCAATGGGCCAGATTAGGGTCGGGCTGGGATTCAATCCGGCCCTAACCTACCCAGATAGAGTTCCCAAAATTTTCAGCCCGGCCTTAACTCGAGCTATGATGTATTCAACCCAAGCCCGGTCCCTGCCGAGCTTGGGTGTTTTTCAGGTTTTTTTTAGGCTAATTTTTTCTAATAAAATTTGATTGAATTATTTTTTGGGGGCTGTTTTTTGGGCTATGTTTTCTAATAAAATTTGATTTCGCTGTTTTTTTTTCTAATAAAAGTTTGAAAAAGGTTAAAAATTTAATTAAATACTTATATTAACATTATAGAGGCTCAGGTATATGCTTTTATTCAAATATTTCATTTTAGTTTGTTGCACAATGGTTATAATTGACAACGGTTGCTTGAAGGGACAATGGTTGCACAATGGTTATAACGAACAACGATTAATCTCAAAGCATTTAAGTAAATTATATTTAATTAATTAATTTTTTTTATATAACTTTAAAATGATATATATATATATATATATATATATATATATATATATATATATATATATATATATATATATATATATATTCGGGTTTGGTGCAGGCCGGGTGTTGGAACACTCAACCTAAGGCCCGGATTGATTCAAGTTGCGTCATGTTTAGCCTGGTCCGAATACTGGACCAAATTTGCGTGATAGAAAGTTTCACTTTTTTCGAGCCAGGTGCAAGCCAAAATCCCTTTGAGAGCCCTACAAAAGACATCATGGTATCATACTTCTAAAACAGACGTCTTGATTTTTGAGATTTAAAACCATTTTAATAAAACCTAAATCTTAGTAGTGTTTGTCTACTGGGTCTTGGTGACTGTGTAGGAGAAATGGGAGCGCCTACTTACACACAAGATTTGTGATGTTGCACTCTATTTAAAAAAAAAAAATTTGCTATTTTTGGGATCTCGTCATCTAAGTCATCTGATTTGAACGCCATTATGTAAAGATTCTTGATGCCAAAGATTTGAACGCTACAAGATCACTATCATTTGATTCAAGACATGCAATGCCCATCATTTGATTCAATGGTTGATTACATTCAATCAAATTATAGAAATCATTTTTCATGCCAATCTTTGACACTAATTATCTTTTCATCATGACCTCCAAATCAGCCGGTTTAGATGGTGTTTCAAGTTGCACATGTTCCCAAAAAAACATACCAAATATTTTTTTTTAAGGATAGCTATGTTCGCGCCTACCAAATTACTGAGGCTGCGGCGCCTACACTGAACACCTATTGATTGAGGTGAACGCCCATTGATTGAGGTGAATCGAACAAGGGAGATTGATTTTCATCTCAATCTTTCATACAATGAATCTTGAGCCTATGGTTGTGCCATCATGCTATCAATTTTTTGTTCCACATGACAAAAATTCCAAAAGTGATCCTAAATCATGTTTTCATGTGTCCCAAATGATTTTTAAGTCCTTTTTTGGGGATTTATGCAACATGAAATAAACATTGATGGTCTGTTGGTGCACCCATGATCTAAAGATCAATTGTGTGAAAGAGGGGGATGAAAATACCCTTCATAGTCAGATTCAATCTAGTCAAGGCTTTTTAGTTAGACTCCCTCAGTAATTTTGTAGGCGCAAACAGAGTTACCTCTTCTTACAAGTAGGCACCTTTGTTCTGCCGACAAGTTTACTAAAGTTCCTACATTTGAAACCTGTTGACTTCTTAGAATCAAAGGATTGAGAATGTTTTTTACCCTAATCTTTGACACAATTGACCATTGAGACTATGATCTAACCATCATACTGCCGGTGTATGACTCTAGGTGGCACATATCTTAAAATATATGGCCCTAAAATCATATATGAGCATGATGTATGCCATGTGAGTTTTGAGTTACTTTTTGGAGATATGCGTCTTTCGAAATAAAAAACTTACTATCTCATGATATGCTCATGGTCTCAAGATCCATGTAGTGAACAGGCTTAAGTGGTGTTGGAATGTGGGTTTTTTTATAAATGTTGTAGGCATCGGTACAAATCTGGTCTTCAAGTAGCTGCTCCCACGAAAAATATGAATAAAAAAAATATGTAAATCATAAAAATATGATGTCAAATCTATTATTAGGTTTTGTCAAAAATTAGTTACATTAATTTAGTTTTTTCTTTTATTATTTAGAATATCATCAAATTAAAACAAATTAGGACTTTTAATAATAATATTTAGTTTAATTTAAGTTAGTATTATGTACTCAATCATGCTACCCTTAGTCATGGCAGTGAATTTCCTAATAAAATAATCACACATCAAGATCATAGTGACAAATTTCGCTGAAATTCGATGAAATTCATCGAAAAGGTGGTCAAACGAAAATTTTGGAAAAAATTCGGTATCTTCAGTATTTTTCGGTGAAATTTCGATTTTTTTATTTTTATTTTTTAAATATGTTAGTAATGTAATATATATTGTAGTAATTTTTAAAAAAAATATAAAAAATATTTTATATATTTTTAATCTCCAAAACTCTCCCGAATTTTTTCTGAAAGGTATCGAAATTAATCCGAAATGTACCAAAAGGATTCCCACTGAGAACAAAATTTGTCACTATGATCAAAAGATGTCCAATTCTTTATTAGCGAAAATAATACTACACTAATACGTTCACAAAACTAAAGATCCTTTTACCCTCAAATGTAAACATGCATATAAGAAATTATAAACGGAGGACAAATCATAAATGGAGGACAAATGTGCAGGCGGCTAACATAATGCGATATGACTGACTACACTGACATGCATTTATTGAGTACACTGACTTACATTAATTGAGCCTCACCGTATCTGTAACCAATTGCTTCGCACCACATCAATCGCCTACACTTTGTTTGTATAAAATCCATCCTTCATATAACACTGTCCTTATATTATATACCCAAAAACTTATAAGAAAGAAATTAGAGATATTTTACAGCAATGATTAGGTCCAAGTGGTTGATTGTATTAGGTTCGATCGGTCATATCTTGTTGATCGATTTTAAATGTAACCCTTGCAAGTACACAAGATCTATTGTAGTATGGCAAGAACAAGGGTGTCGAACCCACAGGGAAACGTGAATTTTAATTAATTCTTTTAGAGATTTACAAACATCCCCAAGGAAGTACCAAGGGGCAGATTCAATTTACCAAAAATTTATCAAAATTTTCCTAAATGCAAGAAAAATAAATTAATCTAAACAACTAATTTATGATGAATCTAAGAACAATATTTAAATATTATCAAGGAATATGCTACCCCAGATTTGTACCCATTTTCTATCATTAAAACTCACAGTTTTATTAAAGCATTATTCACACCATCATTCATCTAGAAAAATGATTCGTAATAAAATATGATCATCAATCCGGCATACCCAATCTAAAAATAATGACTTAGCCTATCATTACGGTATGAGTCATGTAAGAAGCATTGCGTATCTCATGATGTTTAGATCACAACAGTAAACACATAATCGCTCTACAGCTTAGATCAGCATGCAGGTCCAGATCTAGCGATTATAGCCGTTGATACGCGCAATCAACGGTCATAACAAGTATTCAATATATATTCAATCACACATACTTTAAGCAAAACGATTCCATGATGATAATAATAGACTGCGGTATTAATCATAAAAAATTACTATTTATCTGAGGATCACATATTTCCCGATCAATTGATTTAACCTCTCATTTTTAGTGTATGATCTCCTTATTCATTCAAAGTCATTCCACTTTTCATTTGTTTCAAAAGATCTTTGTTTACAATGTCTTTTCCTAAATATAATCTATGAATGTAAAAGAAAGACAGTGCAAATTCTAAGTACAATCTACCCAGATCAAAACCCTAGAAGAAGGAGAAAAGAAGAACCCTTGAAGAGATGAAAAGAAATATCAAAATTCCCAAGTGAAGAGCCCCAAAGATGCAAAAATTCCTTTATAAAAGAATCTCCCCAAGCAAACTCATAGCTTCCAATTTATAAGGTCGAACAAACCTAACCCTAATAACCTCAATCGATTGAGACTTAAATCTCAATCGATTGACTTTTAAGTAGGGACAAAGTTGTCTTCATGTGTCAATCGATTGACACTTAGTCCTCAATCGATTGACATCTAAAAGTAATTTCCATGAACTCCCGCTCAACTTTGCATCAGACACTATCTCGGTATTTTGGTTATAATTTTTTGTTCCAAACTCGAATTGAGGCGATTCTTACGGCGTTGGAAAGAAGACGACGAGCTCTAAAACTTTTGTGTTTTAGCAATTTCATGAATCTGACGTCTTGAAGGTCTAAATTGAGCTGCAAGTAACACTAAATTCTCAATGACCCAAAATTGTAGTATTTTGACATTATTTTCGAAATTCTTGGGCTGTTTTAGAAACTTGGATTGTATTTATCTGAAACACTTCAAATCTAGTAAATCTCATCAAATAGCCTTCATCAGACGGCTAAATATAGGTATTTAAAGATAAAATATCATTATATTTCACTACTCATCATATTTCACTATTATCATATTATATACCCAAAAACTTATAAGAAAGAAATTAGAGATATTTTACGGCAATGATTATGTCCAAGTGGTTGATTGTATCAGGTTCAACCGGTCATACCCTGTTCCATTGCCCAATATTGTAATCACTACTCAAGGGATAATATCTCTTGACCGACATTTAAATAAGAATGGTGTTTAAATGATACTACACCAATAATAGTTATTTTTCATCTCACACCCTTGAAATGTTATTTACTATTATGCCATTGCATACACTTTACTATTGTGCTATTACACACATGTATGATTAATCTAAATTGCTGCTAAAGTGGCAATCCATTATTGGAATATGTCTCAGTTGATCGGATGTATACCATCCGATCGAGAAACTTGACCATTTAAACTTTGGTGTTTAAATGACGGTGAGATTGGTGTGAATCACTGGTTCTCGAGCATTTATGCCCGAAACAGGTAACTATCTCGTCTCCTGCCTGTCCAAAACGTAGGAGATGGGGCGAGATTTAAAACCCTGTCACGGATTTTGAAATATATTTTTTTCTAAAACAATTGAGGTGGGGTCTTTTTTGCTAAAAAGTTTGTTTTTGAGGCTTTGTTTTAAAACATAATATATCTGTAAAATTGATAGATGACGTGGCATGCATTGTTAATAGAGTCATCGATTTGTACATGGGGAGTATCCATGTGCAGTCCCAACACTATTTCTCTTCTCCCTGTTATATATAGTCGCAAGTTATAACTGGTGGCTTTGATTGAGAGATGCCAGCTAAGCCAAATCTCAGACCAGCCCAACGTATTCCTTCCCGACATTGAAGGAGCGACTAGCGAAAGAAAAAGAAGAGAAAAGCAGAAGGGAGGAAAAATTCTTCGCTTTCCAAAAAGGAAAAAAATAAAAAATAAAAAAGTTGTTGATCATCAATCAAATAAATCAGACAACTAGCGCAATCGATCTATTAGTCTAGCCGGTTTGATTCGATTCGATTGGATTCGGCCATGGCGGACTTCGTGAAGGAGATTCTGAAGACGCCCATCCAATTAGCAGATCAGGTGACCAAAGCGGCCGACGACGCCCACTCCTTCAGGGGAGAATGCGCGGAGCTCAAATCCAAGACGGAGAAACTCGGCGCTCTCCTTCGGCAAGCAGCCCGCGCGAGCTCCGATCTCTACGAGCGCCCCGCCCGTCGCATCGTCGAAGACACGGAGCAGGTCCTCGGGAAAGCTCTTGCCCTCGTCTTAAAGTGCCGAGCCAACGGTCTCATGAAGCGCGTCTTCACCATTATCCCCGCTGCAGCCTTTAAAAAGACATCGGCTCAATTGGAGAACTCGATCGGCGATTTCTCGTGGCTCCTCCGCGTCTCTGCCACCGACGACGACTGCGAAGACGAGTACCTCGGCCTCCCACCGATCGCAGCCAACGATCCGATCTTAGGTCTGATATGGGAGCAGGTGGCGAAGCTCTCCAGGGGATCCCTCGAAGAGAAGTCAGACGCGGCTGCGTCTCTGGTCTCCCTCGCCCGCGACAACGAGCGATACGGCAAACTCATCATCGCGGAAGACGGGGTGGCCCCCTTGCTTAGGCTTGTTAAGGAAGGCCGTGTGGATGGACAGGAGAACGCGGCCCGAGCCATCGGACTCCTGGGACGTGACCCGGAGAGCGTAAAGCTCATGATCCAAGCCGGCGTCTGCACGGCTTTCGCCAAAATTCTAAAAGAAGGTCCTATGAAGGCTCAATCCATGGTGGCTTGGGCCGTCTCGGAGCTGGCGACTAATCATCCAGAATGCCAAGACCATTTTGCGCAGAACAACATAATTCGGCTGCTGGTCGGCCATCTCGCTTTCGAAACCGTCCAAGAACATAGCAAATATGCGGTGAGCAGCAATAAGGCACTGTCAATTCACTCTGTTGTTCTGGCGAACAATAACAGCAACACTAACAACCAGAACAACAATAACAACAACCACATCAACGATGAAGAAAAACAAAATCAGATTCCCCATCCTATGGGGCACCCCAGTGGCCAGAACCAGATGCATTCTGTAGTCACCAGCACCATGTCCAAACCCCAATCCAAATCGGCCGCCCAATTCAATAACAGCGCCCACAATCATAGTATCAACCACGGCAATGGAAAACAACAACCAATTTCCCTCGCTGGGCACAGCATTAAGGGGAGAGAATACGAAGAACCTGCCACCAAGGCTGAGATGAAAGCCATGGCCGCCAACGCCCTGTGGAAGCTAGCAAGAGGGAACTCTGCTATATGCAAAAGCATCACCGAATCTAGGGCGCTCCTCTGTTTCGCCGTTCTTCTCGAGAAAGGCACCGACGAAGTCCAAACCAATTCAGCCATGGCATTGATGGAGATTGCAGCAGTTGCCGAGCAAGATGCTGAGCTTAGACGCTCTGCGTTCAAACCCAATTCCCCTGCAGCCAAGGCTGTGGTAGACCAGCTATTGAATATCGTCGAGAAAGCCGATTCCAACCTCCTCATCCCTTGCATCAAAGCATTGGGTTTCTTGGCAAGGACGTTCCGTGCCACGGAAACTAGGATCATCGGCCCTCTCGTTCGATTGCTCGATGAGAGAGACGGTGTGATTTCTAAAGATGCTGCAGATGCCCTTTCGAGGTTCGCTTGCAGCGACAACTATCTTCACATTGATCATTCCAAGGCTATCATAAATGCGGGAGGGGCTAAGCACCTCGTTCAGCTCGTCTATTTTGGGGAACAGATCGTTCAGATATCTTCTTTGCTTCTCCTTTGCCACATTGCCTCCCATGTCCCCGACAGTGAAGCTCTCGCTCAGGCTGAAGTCCTTACAGTACTCGAATGGGCATCAAAACAAGGTTTCATGGTTCAAGATCCCGCCGTCGACCTCTTGTTGCCGGAAGCCAAAAGCAGATTGGAGCTCTATCAATCCAGAGGTTCGAGGGGATTCCATTGATTCAATTGAAAAACATATTTTTTTTCAATTGACCTATGAGGCGAAATCATCATCGCCTTCTTATTGCTTGTTAATGGTGGAATGTATATACAGTTTGTTTTTTATTGTTACAAATAGAATTCCCAACACCAATACACACCACCATTATATTTGTGTAATTTCCATTTTGCTTTCTTTGCACTGTAGTGTTGGGTTTTTTTTCGCCTTTGGGATGGATGACTTCCATGGCTCCATCCCCTTACTGGTAAAGTATTTTGCTTTTGTACTTTGGTTGTCGGTTCTCTCTTGTCTCCATATTTTTGTTAAATAGTAGATTAGATGGGTGGATTGAAAAAAGATGAAGGATAGAATGTTCTGTGTGTTTAATTTGATATAGCAATCGTTTCCTCTTTTTTCTGTCCCAAAAATTATTCATTGAAAAAGGTGGAGGATTGAGAACCAAGATTTCCCTATAGTTGGAATTGTGAATTCTTTTTCCTCCTTTCCCATGTATCATATGACTCATACCACAATGAAATAATCATAAATTACGAGCAAAACCTACGATAGAGTATAGACATTATATTCTTTTACTTGACCGGCCTCTAAACCTTAACCCCATTGGAGAGATTTTGTTGGAAGATGAAGAATGTGTCCTTCAGAGAGTAGTAGGCTCAACTGGATGGTTGCAATATGTTGATATTATTGCAACCTTGAGCTCGGATCCCTGCTTCCCTTTAGAAAAAAGGGATGAAGAACGTGTCCTAGGGAGCACATTTTTGACATAAAGAGGAAGCCAACAGTTGCTGATATTCTGTGTTATCTTTGGTTCTTTTAGTCAATGCCTTCTCCTTTTCATATGGTTTGTTCTTGAATATGTTTAGGGGTAAAATCATCTCAACACTAGATTATGTTGGAATCTATGCCATATATGGCTCTATAGAAGAGGCGATTTCCTATAGCTTAAAAGTGCCCCTGTTTCGGTCTAACTTGTTCCCCATCTATCCCTGTGCCTTCATTTAAGAGTTTGGACGGTATGCCTCAATTGACCTTATTCTTAAAATACCCACCCGTGCAGCAAAATTACAAAACGCCAATGGTTTTTGCACCGTAGTCACATAGTCGCCAAACTTTCCCCGATTATTCGGAAGTATCGGTGTTTTGACTAGGCACTGAATAAATCATCGATGAATCAGCTGATTCGGCCGATTCGACGATCTTTCTGATTAATCGGTGAAGTGGCTGATTCATCATTTGATTCCGTTATAAATAAAGGGGGGTGTTGTGCTTTTTTATTTTTATTTTTTCTCTTTCTCGTGTCAGACAGCTCCCGAACCCTAGCCAATACAATCTGGTGACCTGGCGAGGGCAACCTCCTTCAGCGACCTCCAATCCCTCCGATGGCATCCAATCTCTGTATAAGGTATGTATATTTTTTTAAACCCTAACATTCCTCACATCTTTTTTTCCTTAATCCAAACTGTCATCTCTGTAATTCTGCAAAGCTTCTTTATACTCTTACAGTTCGATTTCAATCCTTCAGCTTCTCCGGTAGCGGCAGCAGCAGCAGCAGCAGCGGCGTGGACTTCATTTTTTCAGGTAGCCTTTTTTGTTTTTTAATAAACCAAGTTGATGACAGTTAATTTCATGGGATTTTCACTCATTTTATATATAGAAATTTATTGTGTTCTACATTTTGTTACTAGAATTTTCTACCTGTAGAGAGCTTATGCCGATTGAAGTGATCAATATTTGTTAGCATTCGTATGACGAATTTGGCAAAGTGGATGAGAAAGAAGGTGTTCTCCAATTTTTGGGGGGTACTTGGCATTGTTCAGGAGTTGCTTTCAGATTGGCTCCGTGGGGAAGGGAGTTGGAAGCGGCGAACGAATGCAATTTTGGCCGGAAAGTCTGGCTGCGTCTGAGAGGCCATCCTTCCCATTTATGGCTAGAATCAGTTTTCGTGGAGCTCGAAAATCTGTGGGGTGGTTTGGCCGAAGTAAAATCGCTCAACTTCAGGGTTCCAGCAGTGGCAAACGCAGGATTTTCATGTGGCGGGGGCAACGGGTAATCAATAGTCGATATATGCTAAAAAAAATTCTTACACCCTTAGTTAGAATAGATTTTAAAAAAAAAAAATCATAAAACACTTTAAAAAATCAAACAATTCTAATTTATGATAAAGATGACAAGCAACTTTCTCCAAAAAGTCTTTCCATTACTATCAAGAAATTTGTTTACAATTTTCCTTGATGAAGTTTCATACCCTGGAAGTGTACGAAAATTTTCTCTGTAGCAATGCTATCAAACAGGTCTGTCTCAATATATGTGATCAAACAATCATTCAACCACTCATCTCCCATTCGATTTCTCAGCATATTCTTTATTATATGCATAGCAGAAATTGCCCTCTCAACAGTGGCTGTGACAACTGGTAGGATTAGTGCCAATGTTATAAGAGAGCCCACTGATACCTTTCACCTTTTGAGCAAGCTCACTGATCCCTTTCACCTTCGATAACATGTCATTGGAGCTCACATCAAGGATGTAAGTTTCAAGTTGATGTTGAAGAACCATGAGAGTCCTCTTAGAAAATTCAACTGGATAAAATTCAGCAAGTCGAACTATCTTGTTCTTGTCAAAAGATGAGAATGAATTACTTGAATTTAGGCATGCCATACAAAGAAACAACTCGGTATTCACTTCATTGAAACGATTGTTAAACTCCTTAAGTTGTTGATCAATGACAACATAAAACAATTCAACAATATAATGATGAAGATAAGTGATTTCTTCTACTCTGCATCGTGACTGCCCTGATTCTACAAATTTATCATTCATGTTAGGGACACTGATCTTATTTACGTTGCAGAATAAGGATACTTTGTTCATGATGGAATCCCACTCACTATCCCTCATATCTTGCAATCTTTTCTTGGCTATTTTAACCAAATTCATAGCGTTTACAACATCTTGGTATTTTCGTTGTAATGTCTTTGATAGTATATCAGTGATCCCCAATATAGTTAACATTAATTGCAACGTAAATGCAAACTCAAAAGACTCTATCGTGATTATTAAGCCCCTTGCCACAGCTCTTTGATCATAATTTGAGCTTTCTTCACGGGCAATTCCCAATACGTCAATCACAGAAGAGAACAAGTCAATGAAGCTTACCAATGAATCATAGTGTGTGCCCCAACGCGTATCACCAGCCCGTTTAAGTATAGTCTCTTGATTCAGACCTTGCCTAGTTGAAAGTTATCCACTCTCAATTGCATCAGTTCTATTATCTCGAAGAATGTCTTGCCGCTTGCTAGATGCTCCAACAATATTAACCACATTAGAAACTACCATGACGAGCGTTTCAACTTCAATATTACGTTTTGCACCTCCAACAAGTGTCAATTGGAGTTGATATGCAAAGCAATGAATATAATATGTATATTTGTTCTCCTTCATTATAAGCGCCTTTAGGCCATTATATTCACCTTTCATGTTACTAGCACCATCATAATTTTTCCCACACAATCTGCCTATACTCAAATTATGCTTAGTAAATAGTGTTTCAATCTCCCCTTTAAGTGAAACAACGATATTGTCACTAACATGTACAATTTAAAAAAAAACGTTCATTTATATACCCCCTTTTATCCCGTAGCGTAAAACCACACCCATTTGCTCTTTGATAGATATATTGCGAGATTCATCAATCAAAATAGCAAACAAGCTTTCTCCAAGATCTTGAATAATAGCTTGTGTGATTTCACTTGTAAATGCATTTACAATCTCTTTCTCAATATGAGGTGTGCTCATTTAGAGGTTTCTAGGAGCATTTTTTAATGCGACACATTTAATTTCTTCATTATGATCGGCCAGAAAATGCAAAACTTTTTTAAAGTTTTCTCAATTTGGTGAATCATCTGATTCATCATGCCCACGAAAAGCTAATCCTTGTTGAAGAAGATATCGAATGCAATCAATTGATGTCGTCAAACAAATTATGTATTCCGTGCTATTTTTATCATCTTTCTTAGAAAAAAGAGCCTCGATGTGTTGATTTTGATTCATCAAATCCGGACACTTCTTCTGAGCTAGATTATGAGCACTATTGGGCCTTCCAACATGATTTCCAAATCTATCAGACTTCTTCAAATTATCAAATCCTTCTACCGTAAAAGAGTCAGTACCTCCTTCCACTCCTGTGGCTCCAAGTAATTTAAAAAGATAACATAGGCAAAATGCCTTTTCCTTTGATGTGCTATATTCTAACCAATTTTCTTACTCTTTAAACCACTTGGGTTGGAACCGTCTTATTTTTTCCCCGAATTTCTTCTTTGGAAACGCGTGATAACAAGGTTGACAAGGACCCTTTTGTAAATATGTTCTTCGGACCAGTTCTTGGACATTAGGATGATACTCTGAAATTGGAGGATGTAATCCAGGATCTGCTAGAAGATTTTCTAAATCAACATCTACGTGAACTTGCTTTGAGCTAGGTTGGACTTGATCAGGTTGATCATTTTCTAAGGGATGAACCTCCTTATCATTTGCTAAGATGGAAGGAGGATGTAAATCACTTTCTTCTATAGTACTTATGCATGATGACAATTTCGACAATCAAGAAAGGAGATAGAACCTAGCAAAAATAATATTTTGCGTGTATTTGGAACTAGTGTAATTGTAAATATTATCATGTGGAAAGAAACATGCCTGTAAACTATATAACAATTAACACCATTTATAACATAATGATAAATGTGTGCCACCACATGACATGATGAAACAACTCATTTCAATAGTGTGAGATAATTTAGTCTAATTTTAAGGGTGGAAGATCTTTTACACACCATTTTGTTGCTTAAATATAGGTCCAAAGCCATTATATATCCCATTTTAGGGGTTAATTTATTTGAAAAAATGATTTAGAATTCAGGGATTTAGTAAAATAATTTAGGTTTAGAAAAATGATTTAGGGTTTAAAAATTTAGAGATTTGGGGATTTATGAAAATGATTTAGGGTTTAGAAATTTAGGGATTTAGGGGTTTGGAAAAATGATTTTAGGGTTTAAAAATTTAGGCATTTGAGAGTTTATGAAAACAAATAGCTTTCGGCCAATAAAAACAAATAGCTTATATCTAAAAACATTAATAGGAAAATAGGAAATAGAGAAGAAATAAACGAATGGAGGAAGAAAAATCTAGACAAAAGTGAAGAGTAGATTTACTAGATTATAGCTATCACAGGCTCAAAGCCATAATCCCTTTGCTCCTTAGATCCAATACTTTGAACCGTAAACCCAAAAACCCCAAGCCATGTTGACGCGGGACGGGAACCCTAAAATGCGTGAATATGATTTTTAATGCGATTTGCCGAAATTAAATAAAATTAATTCAAGAGTAATCTCAAAACTATCACGATACCTTCGGGTTCGTAGAATTTCGGTAGGTAAATCACGCGAGATCTGAATAGGGTGCCCAATCCAATGCGCAAGTCCCGTTAGATTTGAGGTGGGATCGGGCCTAGAGATAGGACTCTAGCTTTTCCAGGCTTAGGCGCTCGTCTTCGATCCGATGTAGATTCACGGGTTCGAACTAGGGTTGTAGAATTTGTTAGGTTTGATGGCTCGTATGAAAACTAGGGTTTTTGATGGAAATAGGTTTTGGGTTTGGATTAGGGATTCAATATGGGTAATGGATTATAAGAGAAAACAGAGAAAATATAGAGCAAAGACAATAAAAGATTAAAAGATAATAGATGGGAATCACTCCCTTGGTCTCACACCAAACCCATCTCAGGCAAGAATACTCAAGCAATAATGCATTCAAATATTCAATCAACCAAATAAAAAATGTTTACAAGCCTTTATATATAGGCCACTAATAATTAATTCAAAAATAAAAAGAGTCCTAAAAGAAATAAAACTAAAAAGACAGTTTTTCCAAGATAAAATATAAATTCATTACTAGACGAAGATACCTGCTGCACAGATCAAGGTGATACATAGCATGTGACAAGACGTCATGGGCTATGAGGCTATGACATATTAATCGTTTCTCTGGCGGTTTCAGTCTCTTTTTATCCCTTAAAGCTACGGTACCCGTGCTTCGCCTACGTTTCTTTCGATGCCGGTAAAATTGATGTGGTCCGAATCCGATGTCCAAATATGTGGCGTCACGTCAATTCCCTCGGACCAAATAGGTTTCATCACCGATGAAGCGCGCTCGTGGTGGATGTCAATCAAATTGGGTTTCAATCGACGGACCTCATTCTCGTGGATCCAAGTGTTTTCGGACTCTGGTTTTCCGACCCATTTAACCAAGTAGTTCTGAAATCCCCCATCTTGTGTGGAGACATCATGATCATTTATTATATCCTCTATCTCATCTTTTCTCTATCGGCTTGGGGATGGAAGAGGTACGGGCTGCAAGGTTGGGTTGGGGAGGTGGCTGGAGTGGGCTTTCAGGAGGTGGGGTGAAACCCAAGTAAGGAACCAAACCCTCCACATTGAACGTTAAACTAACCCCCGTACCTGGAGGAAGCTCAAGTACGTATGCATTAGGACCACTCTTAGCCAAAATTCTAAAGGGCCCAGTGCCTCGAGATTAGAGCTTCTTTGCGGATCCCGATGGGAACCGTTCAGGCCTGACTTGGACCATCACATAATCACCCACGTAATATTCTTTAAAACGTCTGTGAGCATCTGCAGACAATTTATATTAACTATTAATTCATTTGTCTAATTTCGGCATGCAAGTTATGAACGTGTTGTGCAAATACATCGACAGACTCTGACACTCTATGGGATGCAGACATGGGGCCCAAATCTAGGGGGTCCTAGGCCTATGACCATGTACTACTTCAAAAGGACTCATGCCTACGGATCTATTGACATAATTATTATAGGCAAACTCAGTTGTGGGTAAAATGGTATCTCATATCCTAACATGATCACCGATATGACTACGAAGGAGATTCCTAAGGCTCCTATTGGTGCTTTCGGTTTGACTATCCGTTTGAGGGTGATAAGCCGTCGAAAATTGAAGCATGTGCCAAAGGGTCTTCTAAAAATAGCTAGTGAATTTTACATCCCTATCAGACAATGGATTTGGGCAACCCATGAAGACGTACTACTTCCGCGAAAAATAATTTAGCAATATGGGATGCATTGGAGGTTTTGGAACAAGGAATGAAGTGAGCCATCTTGGAAAATCGGTCCACTACGACAAAGATTGCATCGTGCTTCCTTGAAGTTTTGGGAAGTCCAAGCACGAAGTCCATTGAGAGGTCTTGCTATGGTGTGTGGGGCATGGGTAACAGGGTGTATAAGCCGGTATTTTGTTTAGTCTGTTTGGACACTTGGCAAGTACGACAATGTTTAACGACCCGGGCGACATCCCTCATTAGGCTAGGCCAAAAGAACCTATCTTCTACGAGCGTAACAGTTTTATTACTCCCGAAATGTTCGGCCATCCCTCCAGCATGTAACTCCCAAATGAGAAAGTCACGTAATGAAATGTGAGGGATGCAAAGGCCATTACCTTTAAACAAGTACCCATCGTGGATGGTGTACATGGGGTGTGTGTTGGTCGGGTCACTAAGGAGAGCAGTGTACTCAACCCCAAAATCTGGGTACTCGGGGTACTGATCCTTTAACCTTTCGAACCTGATGACCTCAGTGCTCATTGTGCGCAAAGTCAGCACTCGCAGACTAAGTGCATCAGCGGCCCTATTTTCAGCATCGGCCTTATGCTTTAACACAAATGTAAACCCTTGAAGGTACTCGACCCACTTCCCGGCCTTGAGTTTAACTTCTTCTGTGAAGCAAGAAAGCTTAAGGCTTCATGGTTAGAGAACAACATAAATTCCTGCGGTTTAAGGTAATGCTTCTAATACCAAAGAGATCGGACGACCGCTTAGAACTCCTTGCCATAGGTGAAGTATTTTTGCTTTGCCTCGTTAAGTTTTTTACTAAAATAGGCCAATGAGTGATCCTTTTGGCTAAGCACTCCTCCAATGCCCACACCCGATGCGTCGCATGCGACTTCAAAGACTTTGGAAAAGTCCGGCAATCGCACGACGGGTGCACTACTCATCCGTTGTTTGACCTCAACAAAGACTTTCATCGCCGCTTTGCCCCATTTAAAGTTTCCTTTTTTCATATAATCTGTAATTGGGGCCATAATGGTGCTAAAGCTTTTGATGAAGCGACGATAAAAAGTAGTCAAACCATGGAAGCTGCGGACATCATGTATGTTCGTAGGTTCGGGTTACTCCACAATGACTTTAACCTTTTCGAGGTTCGCGACCATTCCATGGGCCGAAATAATGAATCCTAAGAAGACAACAAAATGTTGCATGAAGGTGTACTTCTTGAGATTTGCAAACAACTTCTTGCCCTTAAGGGTTTCACAAACCAACCTAAGGTGGTTCAAGTGTTGATTCTTGTCATGACTATGGATCAAAATGTCATCGAAATAAATAAGGAATTTGCCTAGAAACGACCTCAACACTTGGGTCATGAGTATCATGAAAGTACTCGGGGCATTAGAAAACCCAAAAGGCATTACCTTCCACTCATAAAGACCATCCTTGGTCTTAAAAGGCGGTTTTCCACTCATCACCGGGGCGGATTCAAATTTGATGGTAGCCACTCTTAAAGTTTATCTTTGAAAAGATAGTGGCACCAACCATCATATCAAGCATGTCATCGAGCCTTAGTATGGGAAACCGATACTTAACCGTAATCTTATTAATTGCACGGCTATCCTCACACATGCACCATGTACCATCTTTCTTAGGGGTGAGTAAGGCAGGTGCGACACACGGGCTCAGACTCTCTTGGATGAACCCCTTCTGAAGGAGCTCATTGACTTGCCGAGTTTACTCGGTGTGCTCAACCGGATTCAACTTGTAGTGGGGCAGTTTCGGTAAGGTAGATCCGGGAACCAAGTCTATTGCGTGTTGGATATCACGCAGGGGAGGGAGTTCGTTTGGTAAGTCTTCAGGGAAGACATCTGTAAACTCTTTCAAAATCGGCTCAACCTCCTTGGGACACTTGCTCACGGACTCGGGAGCACTCTCAACAGTGACAATTACGTACACTACACTCTCCTCTAACAATGCTTTCTTAAATTCAGAAGGGCTCACAATATTAATGGCTTTAGAAGACTCGCCCTTCTTTTCGACTTTATTGGTCGATGGTGTTTTGAGAGGCAAAGGGTGTAGAGTAATCTTCTTGCCCTTATGTATGAACGTACATATGTTTGATCGACCAGAAAGAGTCACGTCCATGTCATAAAGCCACGGTCTTCCCAAAATGATATGACCCACATCCATCGGCACCACATCACACCATAAAGTGTCTGAATAAGAACCTAACTTAATCGGTACACGACACCTTTTCGACACGAGAATGGATGAAGAGTTGACCATGCGACTTTATAAGGTTTCAAGTGGGTTTCAGGTAAGCCCCAAGCGGCGTACGACATGAGTTGATATTACATTAGTGCAACTACCGTTATCTACGATGACCCTGCAATTGTTTTCACAAAATCTGGCAAAGGTGTGGAAGATGCTCTCCCTTCGCCAGTCATCCTTTTCATCCCGTTGAGGCTGCGCAAGGGCACACCTCACAACTAAAGCATGCCCAATAGCATCACCCTCCTCATCACTGGGTGTGCTATCCGGCTCAAATACATCTTCAACCACTACCTCATCATCATCATCCTCTCCCTCAATGAATAGAGAGTCCTCTGGGGGTCTTTCGTAGGGCATTGGGCGGCAAAGTGACCCATCCCATGACATTTATAGCACTTTACTGAAGAGTTGCCCCTTGAGGATTCTCCAACTGTATATTTTCCCTTTTCAAACCTTGTATTGGTAGGGACAGGTTGTGTAGGTTTGGGAGGAGGATTAAATCGTCCCTCACCAGATTGTTGACCAATTTATTGTGGCTCGATTCTCTTTTCCACTGTAGGTTTTAAATATCGTTCAAGATCTTGCACAACGGCATAACATCTTTCAAGAGTTCAATGGGGTGAGAAATTAATTCTTTTTGTAAATCAAATTGTAATCTGGTGCAGAATCTAGAGAGAGTGATTTCAGGGTCTTCCGATACCTTTGCCCTCGTCATGGATTCTTCGAATTTGGCTATATAATCGATCACGGGCATACCACCTTGGCGTAAATTTTGCAATTGGTCGAGGAGGCGTTGGTAGTATGATAAAGGAACATACTTCTCAGTATGTCGTTCCTTCATGTCATTCCAATCGGTAATGGGAGGACAACTTGCATTCACCCTGATGCACTCGACATTGAGCTAGAAAAGTCGAGCTTGACCAACCAATTTCATTTTAGCAAGTCTGACATAACAGTCGTCATTCATGGCATACCAATCAAAGTGTCGATCCATGTCGGAAAGCCAATCGAGGAAGACGGTAGGGTTTATTCTTCCATCAAAAGTCAGAATTTCAACTCGGACATTCTTAAGGAGTTGAACTTTGGGGTTATAGTTATCTCTATGATGATCCCTACGGTTTCGGCTCTGATTGTCTTGGCGACCATCGCGTTCAAAGTGAGGACCTTTACGCTCTTGGCGTTGATCCTGGAATTCATCTTCCACTTCGAATCGATTGATTCGATCACGCAAACAACCATTAGAAATTCCTAAGGATGTTTGGGCTTGCTCTATGGTATTCAAACGTGCATTAATCGCACCTAATTCTTCTTGCATAGCTTTAAGGGTATTAAGAACCTCATCCGAAGCCATGGTGATCACAAAGTCCTATTAGGGCTCTAATATGGAATGCAATATGGACTCAAAAAGAAAAACAATGCAATAAATTAAATATGACAAGCAAAATTGCCCTAACCTAGAAAACCTAGGGCTCTTATGCCAAAACTAATGCGGGACGGGAACCCTAAAATGCGTGAATATGATTTTTAATGCGATTTGCCGAAATTAAATAAAATTAATTCAAGAGTAATCTCAAAACTATCATAATACCCTCGGGTTTGTAGAATTTCGGTAGGTAAATTACGCGAGATCCGAATAGGGTGTCTAATTCGATGCACAAGTCCCGCTAGATTTGAAGCGGGATCGGGCCTGAAGATAGGACTCTAGCTTTTCCAGGCTTAGTCGCTCGTCTTCGATTCGATATAGATTCACTGGTTCGAACTAGGGCTGTAAAATTTGTTAGGTTTGATGGCTCGTATGAAAACTAGGGTTTTTGATGGAAATAAGTTTTGGGTTTGGATTAGGGATTCAATATGAATAATGGATTATAAGAGAAAACAGAGAAAATATAAAACAAAGACAATAAAAGATCAAAAGATAATAGATGGGAATCACTCCCTTGATCTCACACCAAACCCATATCAGGCAAAGAATACTCAAGCAATAATGCATTTAAATATTTAATCAACCAAATAAAATGTGTTTACAAGCCTCTATATATAGGCCACCAATAATTAATTCGAAAATAAAGAGTCCTAAAAGAAATAAAACTAAAAGACGGCTTTTCCAAGATAAAATAAATATTTCGTCATTAGATTCATCCACGCTACTATATGCAGACAAGACGTCATGGCTATGATAAATAGATCATATGGCCGGATACGTTGTCATACCGTTCTCCTGGCGGTTTCAGTCTCCTTTTCTCCCTTGAAGCTACGGTACCCGGGCTTCCCCTACGTTTCTTCCGACGCCGGAAAAACTGATGTGGTCCGAATTCGATGTCCATGTATGTGGCGTCCCCGTCACATGTTCCATAAAAATAAGTAGAAAATCAAACAATATATACCCCCCCCCCCCCAAAAAAAAAAACCTTTTGACCCACTCCATCAAGCGAAGAAACAAATACAAAACCCTAACCCTAAACTCTAAAAAACAATCCAACAGTAGTAAAAGAAGAAATAAGTAATCACATAGAGAATTAAAAAAATAAAGCTTATACACTAATACACATATCAAAACCATAGAAATAGCATGCAAAGAGAGAGAGAGAGAGAGAGAGAGAGAGAGAGAGCTACCTGGAAAAAAATCCAATGAGAAGATCGGAAGAACTTCGGTTCGCCACTATCTGCGCTGAAGAGCAGAGAAGATCAACAAGCCCCTTTGTTGGGCAAGAGGCTCGATCGCGGGGAAAATAAGAGTTTCCACTGTGAGAGAAAGAAGAAATGAAAGAACTCAGTGAGAAATGAATAAGAGTCTGTAGATTAGGTGCTTTAGAGAACTTGCTTGAGTTGCTTCCTTTATTTGCAACCTAAGATTAGTGCAAGCTTATAAAAGCTTTTTTAAAGTTTTTTTCTTTTTATGGGGGCCTGTGGAAACAACTTACGGTGGCCTTTACAAACTTATTAATGAGCTTTTAAAAACTTTTAAGTTTGCTTATGGGGCCCGGGCCCCCATACTCCGATACATGGATACGCCCTTGGGTTCGAGCAGCTTTCCTTTGCCCGAATCATGGTAGCTTGTTCGTCTTGGGCGCATATTTTGAGACTGTGTTGGGTATCACCGAGTGAGTATCAGTACCCAGTGGCGATTGATGTCGAAGGGGAGGAGTTTTCAGAGACGAGCAAATCGGATGAGGCGACTATAGGAATTCGCGGTGTACAACACACAAGAAGGGGTAGTAGGTCGAAGCCACGTCTCCGAAAGGGCGTCGGCGGCTGGAAGTTGGGCACCACCGGATGATTCAACAGCGAAAAGGGGGCGAAAGGGTGTTGATGACAACGGTAAGGTTACTCGGCGAGGGAAGCAGCTTCAGAGGAGTGCCGGTCACCCGATTCAATCATCAAGTAGTGGGAGGACACGTGGCAACAATTGTAACCCAATCCTTTTTCCCGCTCGTATTGGTCGCCACAGCATATTTGAATCGTCTAGGGTATTTTCAAATTCTAACGACAAAGATCATTTAGATCTTAAGCGAGCCTCAGGGAGCTCTGGGAGAATTAGGGAAACACCTTGTCATACCTCTGAAGTATCGACACATGGTAATTGCCACATGACATGTGTCCAAGGATCGAAATTTCGGTCATATTTTGTATGGGATTGAAATTATCGGCCGAAATTTCGGCCAAATTATCAGTTTTCGGCCGAAAATTTGGCTGATATTTTGATCCTTGCATGTGTCCATGGTGTTGAACAACTTGACAGTCATTTGTGTAAAGACTCTCCACGTTAAAAATTTTCAAATGGCAGTGTGGGGCTGAGAAACAAGGGCGCCTCTTCTTCGAACACGGAACCCAAGGGTCAAGATTTGGATTCAAGTGGTGACTTGCATGGGTGTTTTAGTGTTGAAGATTTAAATCAACCGGGATGCAATCGTCCACAGGGAGTTTTTTCTGATTCATCCCCTTTTGGAAATGCTCAAGATTCCAAGTGTGGTAATTATGAGGATTCCGATGATCAAAGTCAAATTCCTGTTGGTGGGTGGGACATATGCGGATTCCGAAGAAGGGGCTCAATCCTCCTCTCTGCTGGGCTCACAGGAGGATCTCGAGTTACTATTGGGGGCTGATCTGGCCGGAATTTGTCAGAATTACGACCTCTCTTTCAAAGGAAGTCAACAAGAACTACGGTGTTTACTCGGAGTGCTTGGATTCCAAGTGGATCAGGGTTACGTTTCTTGAGGTAGCGATGGTTCGGGCGGGCATTGCTTTTCAGTTGGAGTGCCCTTGTTTCCGGACCTTGGTGGTTTGGGCGACATTTGAGTTTCGCTTTCTGGGTTTGGTTTCGCGATTGTCATTGGTTGTTTATAAAGATAAATTTCATCTCATGGAATGTAAGGGGTTTGGGTGATACCGACAAATGTTCCATTATTTGTGATACTGTGGGAGCTCTCAGTCCTTTGATTGTTACGTTTCAAGAAACAAGGTGGTCTGGGTGCGATCTTTCTAAAATAAGGCAAATTATCAGGGGCGGGTTTTGGGATTGGGTCATGCTGGACGCGGTGGGAACTAGGGGAGGTCTTACTCTTGCTTGGGACAAGAGAGAGTTTGCCCAGGTGGACTGTGTCACTGGGGGTAGGACGATTTCTGTTAAGTTTGTGGCTGCTCAATGAAATATGGAGTGGGCTTTCACAGCGGTGTACAAACCAAATGATCCGGCTCTCAGAAATGGTTTTTGGGAGGAGATTCTATCCGTGCGTCGGCGCTGGGCCGGGACATGGATCATGGCTGGTGATTTCAATGTTATCCGATTCGCAATGAAAAAACTGGGTGACAAAGAATTACTGCAACCATGAAGGGATTCTCTGATTTCGTGGCTGCGGCGGAGCTAGTCGATATTCCCATGTTGGGCTCTTTATATACTTGGTCTAATGGTCAGGACAACCCATCTATGATCTGGATTGATAAGTTCCTCTCTTCGTCGCATTGGGAGGATCTCTGCCCTGGCATGGTGTCTGTGGGACATCCTTGCTCCGTATCCGACCACATCCCGGTGGCCCTGACGTTCCAAGCAGTCAACTAGGGACCGAGTCCTTTTCGGTTTGAAATAGCCTGGTTACTTGGGCAGAATTTTTGAGAGTTGATTTCTGATAAATGGAAAAGTTGGGATATTGAAGGGTCAGCTGAATACTGCTTACTACCAAACTCCGTTTGCTGAAAAAGTTTCTCAGGGAGTGGAATCAAGATGTTTTTGGCAATGTTTTCAAAACCAAACAGGAGCTGCTAGCCAAATTGGAGGTGCTCAATCATAGAGAAGAGGCTCATGGTAGCCTATCTCAAGCGGATAGATTAGACATAGCTCATTGCAAGGACAAACTGAATAGGACCATCATTGACGAAGAAGTGATTTGGTGACAAAGAGCTAGAGAGAAGCAGGTCAAAGACGGGGACCAAAACTCTAAATTTTTTCATGGGCTGGCTTATTCAAAATTGAGGAAAAAGATGATTACTTCTCTCTTGGTTGATGGAAGGGTGATATCTGATAAGGATGAGGTGCGAAATATGATTGTGGAACATTTCATGTTTCAATTCAAGGAGGAGGTTGCGCTCAGACCTTTCCCAGATGGCCTCCCTTTCAGTGAGATCTCTGCAGAGGACAGTATCAGGCTGGAATTCCCTTTTACAATTGACGAAATTCGAAGGGCTGTTTTCGAGGACGATGGCGTAAGAGTGCCTGGGCCAGATGAGTTTCCTCTAAAGTTTCTTCAAGTTCTATGAGACTCCGTTAAAGAGGATGTCTGCAATGTTTTCACATAGTTCCACAGACATGCTCATTTGAGCAAGGGTACATGTTCTGCTTTTATCGTTCTACTTCCCAGAAGTGATAGTTCTTCGGGTCTGGGAGACTTCCATCCGAAAAATTTGGTTGGCTGCCTTTATAAAGTGACGGCAAGGGTTCTGGTCCATCGTTTCAGATCTGTGATCAGCAGTCTCGTTAGCTCTTCGCAAAGGGCTTTTATCAAAGGTCATCAAATCACGGACGGGGCAGTTCTTGCTCACGAATGTTTACATTCTCGCCACATCGACAAGAAACTGGGGGTAATCATCAAGTTAGATATGGAAAAAGCTTACGATCGTGTGCACTGGGTTTTTGTGAACCGAATGCTCGCGAAAAGAGAAAATGGATTTGGGCATGCATCAGTAAACCTAAGTACTTGGTCTTGGTTAATGGATCCCCCGCGGGTTTTTCGCTGGTTCTAGGGGGCTTTGACATGGTGATTCGTTGTCGCTGATTCTGTTCAATTGTGGGCGAATGTTTAAGCAGGTTTATTGATAGGGGGGCTGATCTCGGTCATATTAATGCTTTCTCTTTGACAAGTAATTTCAGACCGATCACACACTTGCAATTTGCGGACGATACACTCATTTTTTGCGATGCTAATCATGAAAACTTGCTACATTTTAAGTGGAAGTAGAACGATGTGAAAAAAGGCTTTCTATATGGAAGGGGAAATTGCTGTCCATGGCCGGTAGGGCTACACTTATCAAAAGTGTGCTAAGCAATATGCCGATTTATCAATTATCATTATTCAAGTGCCCAGCCAATGTTGTGAAAAGAGTGGAGTCCATCATGCGCAATTTCTTTTGGAGCGGTGGGGAGGAAACGTAAATGCATCTCATTAACTGGGATACTGTTTGCTTTGCAAAAGTGGATGGTGGTTTGGGTCTCCACAGTATTGATTTGATGAATGGGGCGCTGTTGTGCAAGTGGTTATAAAAGCTCGGGGACGGCAGTGGAACATTCTGGGCTAAGGGGATTTTGCAAAAATATAGGTGCGCTAAAGGTGGGTGGGATGTTACTGGCAGAAACTCCCAAAGATCTTCTGGATGGTGGAAAGGTCTAATGGCCATGGCACAGGATTTCAACAGAGGTATTATGTGTGTGGTTAACAATGGCTGCAAAGTTAAATTTTGGGAGGTTTTTTGGTGTTCTACTCATAGTTTTAAAAGTGCCTACCCGGGCATCCATGCTATAAGTAGGAGAAAATTAGCCTCTGTTGCCGACTGTGTTTTGGTTTCGGCCAATGGAATCTCTTGGAATCTGGATTTTAGGCGGGACCTAAGAGAGACTGAAGAGAGGGAGATCTCTCATTTGCTGTCAGATTTGGAAGGGTTCAATCAGTTTTCTTTGGAGGAAGATACTCAGGCCTAGCGCGGTAGAGCAGATGGCGCCTTTTCTGTTAGCTCTGCGTACAGATTTTTATGGCGTAGGCCTCTTATCGCGCGTCCATGGACAGATGTTTGGAAAGTGAAAGCTCCTCCCAGGAGTATCTTTTTTGCTTGGTGCGCTGCCCTCAATCGGATTAAGACGGTGGATGCTCTGATCAAGCATGGAGTTCAAATTCCAAATCGTTGTATTATGTGCAGCTCTATGCCGGAATCCGTCGATCATCTTCTTCTTCATTGTGTGGTTGCTTCTAACATCTGGAATGTGCTTCGTTGGCGTTGGAATTTGGTAGGGTGTTTGCCGAGCTCTTGCGGGGACTTGATTGAAGAATGGTGCCATGATTGCAAACTGGGGGGGCGGGGGGGTTCATCAACTCACCTCAGTGATTCCGATAGCTGTGTTTGGAGCCATTTGGAGAGAGCAAAACAATTGGATTTTCGAAGGTAAACTCTGATTATCTTCAGTTATCATTGAGGAGATTCAGCACAACATCGATTTTTGGGGGTTCTTGTGGTCCAAAAACTAGGCCCCGGTGAGGTGATTCCTTGTTTCTGGTGGTTTTTTTTATTCCTATTTCTGCATGGTATTGGAGTGGTTGCCATGGCCTCGTTTGAGGCTGGTTTTTGCGGGTCTTTCTTTGTTTTTTTTTTCTCTTCCCTCTTTCATTCTTCGAGGATCTCGTTCGGTTCGATCTTTCTTTGTAGTTTTCTTTCTTTATGAATGAAAATACATAGTTATCGATTAAAAAAAAAAAAAAGGTACAGAGCTTTGTTTTTTCCTCAAATATAATTGCTATTTTATTGGTTAAAAAATGTTCCTGAATTATTCCCGAATCTTCCTCGAAGTAATCCAAATTTGAACTGACCTGACCCCATACCGAATTATTGCCATATCCAGACTTTGTGACTATGTCTCCACCTCACACCAAGCTCAGCGGCTTCTCCTTCACAAGTGCCAGCTCCGGCTTGCTGCATGGTTCCTCACGTGATGTCTTCCTCTTGTCATCTGCCATCTCATGCTTCTTCCTATGGTTGGGTTCCTCTTCACGTGCCTCATCAATCACACCAATCTCTGCTGAGGTTCATCATCCCTTCACATGCCTTTTTATAAATAAATATGAAGGGGAAAGTTTCTAACCACTGACCTTTCTTGTAACTTCTTCCTATGTGGAAGCCTGCTCTACAATGCCATCATCTACAAGAGACTTGAATTGCTGTGTAAGTAATTTTTAATTCCCTGTAATTTTTACAATTTCTCTCATAACGTTTCTATGGTACTTTCAAGGGTCTGCTTCTGCTCTAAAATGCTCCTGATTTTAGGGTACCACTAGCATACCGAAAGGTTTGTAGCGGCTATAATCTCCATTTCGAAACACCAAGTTACTTTTAAGTTGCTTCTAATTTTACTATTTTTTCAGTTTTGATGTGAATTTTTGTCAAGTCCTGATTTTTTAATTTCTTGTTTTAGTTTGGATGATATGGTTTTCTTTTTGTTTTGATTGTTTTTATTCTTAGAGTTTTTCTATTGTTGTATGATTCCATTATGATTCTAATTTCGTAAGGTTCCATTAAGAATTTTCTTCTAGTTTCGTATGAATTTTTGAGTGTTCCATTCTTTTTCTAAAAAATTATCGTTTCCTTCTAGTTCTAGTTATTTATTATTGTCGTCAATATTAAGTTTTGCACCTTCTATGTTCTTTATTTTAAGTGGATAAGATCTTGCTCCATTTATTTATTAATCATTTTTTATAATTATTTTACTGAATGTTCCTGCTGGTGATTTTTTTTGCTTATTAATATTAAGTTTTTCATCTTTTATGTTCTTTGATTTTAAATGGATAGCAGATATTGTTCCATTTATTTATTAATCATTTATTTAAATTATCATTTTGATAATTATTTTACTGAATGTTTTCTGTTAATTCGTAATTGATGGTATGGATCACATGAAATATGTTGGATATTTAGATTGTAGGTACTTAATGGCTCTTGTGGCACTATTCCTTGTATGAGTATGCAGATTCATCTTTTTTTAGGTATTTAACTAAATAAATATAGTAAACTTCTAAAATGATCAGTTTGTACTTTGTAGGCTTTGCCACAGTCCATGTTTTTCTCAAAATATTTTTGTACGCAGGCATCTTATAACTAAATCGAAGCCTTTTGTGTTGATGTGCTACCGAGTGGTAGAATTTTTAGATATTTTTTATTATTCAATGACTACATGATATGCCCACTTTCTGGTCACTTTGAGTTTTCATGCTGAACATGGTTATAGAGAGTTAAGAATTCAAACAGTCTTTTCATGTTGCTGCATTCTGATTCTGGTACTTCTTGGCAATTTGTTAATAAAGTAAGTTACAAAGAAATAGCATCTGGATTTATGCCATGCGAAATGGTGGATTTCACATTGCTGGTGCTGTTGCACATGCAACCATTTTCATGTTAACAGCCAACTGGGAGTTTTAATCCAAATGATCTGATCAAGTTACTTGATTTCTTCATCTCTCATAGATTTATTTAGGAATCCCTTTTAATTGACAACTATCAAATAAATTAGAAACCGTTCCAATTTGAGTGACATGCACAACAGGCTTGTTCATATCACAGATTCATTTCCATAGAAGGAGAACACCGAACTCTATCAACCATATTTTATTTAGAATCTGGTTTTTTTCCTTTTATTACTGCACCATCCATGAATGGAAGCTTCTCTTACAAATAGTTAAGAGAATTCTCAATTTTGTTACAATAAGATTGCATGACTCAACCTCAAGGGGTTAGGTGAGCTGGCCAGGTATCTGCTTCCAAAAGCAGGAGACCTGAGTTCGAATCCCCTCCCCCCCTTGAGGCCACCCTAGGGATTTATATCCTGTGCTGACCCGGCATGTGCTGAATTTGGGTGCGCATGTGCCCCTGGGATTAGGCGGGTGCTCTAAGAGGCCCGGATACCCAGGTTATCAAAAAAAATAAAATTGCATGACTCAGTTACAATGAGGTAGGATAATAGACTATCCGAAATGAACAGAAAAGAAGCAATAGTCGATGAACGTTATGGATCATGATCAATCACAATTCAACTAGGAAAGAAGAAGATCAGTAGCCAGTTGGAAGTATTGTCCCTAATAGGATATTATAAGCGAATGTCATTCAAATGTTCTTCATTTTGCAAAAGTTTTCTTTTTTATTACATCTCAATGTTGGAAATTGGTTGAATGTTATCCTGAGATATCTTTGGTGAGTAATGCAGTAACAAAACATATTGGCAGTTTAGTGTTTGGAACTGAATCTATCATAATCGTTTGTCCAATGTCTGACATAATGAATGGGGCAGAAATCAGTGGAAATGAATTGATGTCGGCCATTTCCAGTATTTGGATTTAAAAAAAGAAAAAAGAAAAGAGAAGAAGTGGAATTCTACCCGACTCCCATCAAATGGCAGAAATTGATTTCTAGCCAAAAAGGTCAGAAACATAGTCACAAATTTGGGATTTGGCAATAATTTGACAAGGGTCCAATCGGCGAAATTTGGTCAAATTCAGGAGAAAAAAAAAAGATGTAAAGAAGAGGAAGACAAAGAAAAAAAAAAAGAACAAGAAAAGGAGAGGAGACTGAGCTCATAGCTCATTCTTCTCAGCCGAAAAGAAGAGGAAGAAGAAGCAAGTCATATATATATATATATATATATATATATATATATATATATATATATATATATATATATATATATATATATATCATGCCTGGTTGTCGGGAGGTTGCTGGAGCTTGCAGGTTACCAAATGGTTTATAATTGCCGATTGATTTGTCGATTTTTTGGCAGAGTGGGTGACTCTGTCAAATAATTGCCAATCGATTCGATGTCACCCAAATTCGTCAAGTTTTGCCGATTCTTTCAAAAAATCGGTGATTTTAATATGGCCAGAAATCATATTTTCACCAGCAATGGAAATTTATAAACCCACATTGCCGGGACTAAAGTTACATAAACTAAGGCCTTGTTTGGTTACACTACTCGATTTTTTTTCTCGTGTAAAAAACTGAATTTTACGCAATAGTAAGAAAATTCAGCATTTCGCAGGGATGGGGGTCCCACTTTTCAAAAAAAAAAAATCACAAAAATTATCAGGATAAATTTCAATGAAAATTATTTCTGCCTGTGACTCTGTTAAAAAGAGAGGGCGCTCTCCTTCTTCATCAACACAAAAATTGATTTTCACTTCGACTTTCGAAATTTCCCATTTCTGAACACCTAGGGGGACTGCAGCAAGTTACAAGGAATATTTGAGAGGAGAATAGTTGCTGGTAGGTTAGGGTTTGATAGTCGTTCAATTGACCGATCAGACAGTGAAGGGTTATATCAGAGGAAAGAGTAGAAAGATGTTAGTTGCATGTGCTTTAGAGTAGAAAGATGTTAGTTGCATGTGCTTTAGAGCAGAGTTCTGGGGAAATCTTTTTCTCGATTCATTCACTGGATGAAGCAGAGGTCTTGTTTTCTCCATTGATGGATCCTAATGACAACTTGCCAGAGGGATTTGGCTATGTAGTTCCCCCAGGTAATTTCTTAACTCTCCCAATCTCTGCTGCTGTTGCATCCTCTCCGGCAACTGGGTTTGATCCTCCTCTCAGCTCATCCAAGCTCATCAAGGTACAAAAATATGTTTTGTAATTATCCTGTATATTTGTGAGAATGGGCGGTGCTGTAGTGTCTGAAACGTGAGGATTCAATTGATCTTGATGTGTAAATTTAAAGAACTGAATTAATTTTGTATCCTCTTGTTCCTCATTTGTTTTTGTCGTGTGGGATGACATTTTAGGGGACTCTAATTTTTATAGGAACCCATTATTCGTATGAGAATTTTTGCACAAAAAGATTCTTGTTATTCATATGAGAATTTTTTTTACAGAAACTCATTATTCGTATGAACTATGAAATTTTGGGGGACTTAGATTTTTAATGAACTCCTCTTCGCTCGTATGAAAAATTTTAAATTCTAAATATTGTAGGTGCTAAACAGGACATTTTTGCAACTCAAGTGACATCCAGCTTAAAAGAGAAACTTCATCACCATCATCGCAGCCTTATCCCATCTATTTGTGGTCAGTCTTGCATGGCTAAGCTCTCTGTAACTTTGCAATCCTTCATATCTTTTTTCATAGAAACTTGATTGACTCAAATAATGTTCAAAATTCAAGCTTTGTAGCACCGTTTTTCGTAAAGAGTTTTTGTAGATGATGTTGCTCTTGTTACAGGTTCAATCCCAGATTTCCTACCAACGAAAAAAAAGGTAGTGTTACTCTTTTACAGATTTTGCTGTTGGGGTTGCAAAATAGCTATAATGTCCCTCGTTTTTTTATCTTCTGAAGTTGTGCTATATGGCTGCAGCTCTCTAACCTCTTGTTCTAATTTCGTGGTGATATGTTCTTTGTGCCATTTTCGCATATCGATTAATACCTATTTAATGGAACAAATATAAATGTTCAACGACCTTTAAATCTAAACCATTGCAAACTTCAGTCCAATCGGCTTCTTATGCCTTGTATGGAATTAAATCCGCCAATGGCGGACGAATCAGATGATAAAAATAAAGGTTAGTGTTACCCTTCTATTAGAAAAATCAAAACTGGTAGAAATATGTTAAATGATACTGATTGAGGTGTCATAAGTTCTTGTCACAATCCACTTCCGATGTGGCCTCCCATAGGATGATACAAAATTGAAAGGCACATAAAAATTTGAAGAATTTGAAGATATTATAATTTACCTATTTTGACTTGATTTTAGGGTTAGGGTGACGGGGACGCCGACATTGTAGACATTAGATACGGACCGTTTCGCGTGTACCGATGTCGGAAGAAGCGGAATGGAGCGTACAGAAGAAGAAAAGAAGAATCTGTGCATCTCGATCGATCGAATCAGCATTCGATCGATCGAATCAGCATTCGATCGATCGAATCCCGAATTCGATCGATTGATTCGATCGATCAAGTGCCACTTTCGATCGATCGAAATCGCACGAGAATGAAATTTTCTAGAATCCGAACTTGAGTTTTAGGGACAAATTTGTCTTTCTTTTATGCTTATTTTCGTTTTAGGGTTTTATTTTAAGACCTCCTATATAAGGTCTCTCCAAAACAATGTAAGGATGATTTTGATTATTGAATGAATGAGCTATTGCTTTTGGAACTTGAGATGAGTTTCTTTGAAGAGTGAATCTTCTTCCCGAGAAGGGTTTGGTGTGAAGCCAAGGGTGTGAAGCCCACAACCTCTTATCTTCTATTTATCTCTTATTTTACTTTCTTTCTCTGCTTTCTTTTGATCTCGCAAATCCTAAATCCAGACATCATCCTTTTGAATATCCCAAAAATCATTAACCCCAACCGTCATCTAAACCGTTAAATCGATTGATCCCATACACCTAAAATGTCACTTCAACCATTAAGTCATTCCTCATCAAAACCCCGGAGAAAACCAGCAATCCCATTATTGAACTACGAGCGCCCTATGGAAATATAGAGTTCTACCTCTAGAATTGATCTATACCGCGACTCTAACAGATCTAGTGTGGAGACTGGACCCTTTCCTGAACCCGAACGTAATCTCTCGTACGGAAAACTACGAACTCCTAAGGTATTTGCGTTATTTTCAGATTCATTGTTCAAATTAATTTAGTTTAATTTCGGCAGTTAATTAAATCATCACATTCACGTAGTTTAGGGTTTTGTCCTGCGTTATAGGGTTTGTAGAGAGAAAGGAGGAAGAAGAGGAAGAGAGAGAGAGAAGAGTTAGAGAAGAAAATGGTCTAATTAGGGTAGATGGAACCCCAACTAGCCTATTACTAATAAAATCAACATAAGTGGTATACTCTACACACACCGAACTCACTCACACACAACAATACATGCCAATACTCTCCCTCAAGCTGGTGCATAGATATCTATTATGCCAAGCTTGACAATAATATCATGAAGACAAGGACCGAGGTCGTGAAAACATCTGCCAGTTTGATGTGAGAATGTGACCTTGGGAGTTTTTATGAGTCCAGCTTGAATTGTCTCTCAAATAAAATGGATATCAACTTTAACATCTTTGGTTCGCTCATGAAGAACCTAGTCTTTGGCAATATCAATGGCTGCTTGGTTGTCACAATGGAGTGGCATATTAAGAAATGGAGGAAAACCAAGCTCAGTAAGTAGAGAATGCAGCCAAAAAAGCTCATAAGTCCCATGAAACATTGCTCGATGCTCAGATTCAGCAGTAGACTTAGGTATAGAATCCTGCTTCTTACTTTTCCATACCATAAGATTACCATCCAAAAAAGTGCAGTATCAAGAAGTAGAGCGACGATCAATAGGAGCCCTAGCATAATCAACATTAGTATAGCAACTAAGAGGAAGATGACCGACATCACCATAGGAGAAGCCACAGTCAGGGGAGGCCTTACTATAGCGGAGGATTTGATGAACAATAGCCATATGAGGAGTCCTGGGTGCATACATGAACTGAGTCACCAAGGAAACAACAAATGCCAAATCAGGTCGGGTGTTGGTAAGGTAAATAAGCCTTCCAACAAGACGTTGATACTCTTGAGGATTAGGTAGTAGTTCCCCAACATCCACATGTAGATGTCGCTTAGGATCCATATGAGACTCAGTTGGCTTACATCCAAGCATGTCAATATCCCTCAATAACTCCAGTTGAATACCTTCTCTAGGAGAGAGAAATACCCTGAGCAAATCTAGCAATCTCAATACCCAAGAAGAGTCGAAGGAGAATAAAATCTCTCACATCAAAGGCTTTGCGCATACCAGCCTTTCCATATGCTATAAATGCAACATCATCTCCTGTAATGATGATATCATCTACATAAACAATCAGGATTGTCCTCAACCCAACAGTATTAGTGTGAATGAAGCATGTGTGATCAGAGTGGCACCTCATAAATAACGGTACTGAAGCGATGGAACCAAGCCTTAGGAGGTTGCTTCAATCCATAAATGGATTTGAGAAACCGAGAAATTTTTCCGAATACTCTCCCTCAATGTTTTTAATAGCGAAAATAAAGTGCATTGCGTAGTGCCCCCTCCTTGAGGCAAGGCGTAAGCCTCACGATTTTTTTAATTTAAAAAAAAAAAAAAAAGTTTTTATGAAAAAGTTGTAGATTTCCTTAAAAAAGTGTACATTAGTTTGCACACAAAAAAGTGTATAAAAAGCGTGGGCCGATTTTCAAAAAAGAAAGTGCACAAAAACTGCACTATATAGTTTGCAGATTTTCATTTAAAAGAAAAATACAGCACAAAAAAAATTCATAAAAGAATAATATGCATAAAATATCTACACAAACTATATTGGTGCAACTGAAAAAAATAAAAAATTTGACAGGAAAAAAAAGCGGAAGAAGAAAAAGGAAAAATAAAAAATAAGCCCCTTCCCTATAGCTGTTTGGGACTCGGAGGGCTGCGAGACGTCCAAGAGAGGGCTAGATAAATCAGAGAGAAGGCTGCAAGATGTCGGAGAGAGGGCTGCTAGCTTCTCCTTTTATTTTACTCGTTGGTTGAAATTTTTCTCGAAGACTCCTTTTCTGTTATAGAACCCTAGAGTCTCTACTTAATAAGTTTTAAAGCCCTTAGATTTTAGCAGCTAGGGCAATTTCATAAAAAATTAAAAAGAAATTTGAACTAATGTACTATAGCATATGCTCCATCATATAGCATCGCTACAGGTTGTAGCGCAGTGTCACGGGGTCACTTGTCCAGCAGTGTTAGCCCGTGCAGCACCTAACGCCCGATGCACTAAATCAGCCTAAATCAACTTAACCCTGCAAAGCAACCCAGCAAGTTAGAGAAGTCTTGTGCGGATTCCCGAAGGCAACTAAGAATGCGATAGGTAGCGACGAGTAGAGGGGCAGCCCCACATAGGGGATAGACCTGCACCGCGGGGGTGGTTGGAAACCACCCCAAACACTGTGGCCCTAGCACACGATGTAACTAGAGCGACCAAGTACCAAGCAACGCCTGGATGCACGGACTCAAGCCTAAAAGGCTAGTGCACGTGTTGGGTCGGGGGACTCCAGCTCACGTCTCCTTATATAAGGGTACAACCACAGTTATGGGGAAAAAACGGAGGAAACCTCAAATATATTAGTTTGGCATACTTCCCACATGGCACACATCCTCTGCACCAATACGCCCGCAGTGTCCTATATTGTCCCCCACATGACCATGTTGCGATCGTGTCACAACCATGTCGCGTTCGTGTCGCGCCCATGTCTCAACCTTTCATGCTATTGTGTCGCGACGCCCTTGTGGCCCACGACCAACACACTCGGCGCAACCCTCATGGCTTGTGACGCGCCTAAGATGCTTTGACGCAGAGAAAAAAATCAAAGACACTTCTATATCTACAATCTACCCTCCCCCGCATGCTGGAGTCTCCGAACTCAATTTTCACTACATGCACTCGGCATAAGCCATTGACCCTTCTCTGGTTCGTCGTAGCTCGCAATTTCTGCCCACTGCCATGATCCCTCGACAACCCCCCTGCCTTCACCCCCATAGCTTTCTCAAAATAAGCAACGCTGCTCTCTGGTCTCTCAGCCCTTGAAACTTTCACTCTGAGTTGCATTTGCAAAACACTCCCACTACCGCTGTCTCTCGGCACCCATACCTTCTCTTGGGTAGCAAAATTGTGCACAAGCAAAATAACACTGCTCTCGTCCCTCAGCAACTTTTGCCTTTACCTCGAGTAGCAAAGCTATTCACAAAACAGTACATTTCAAATTTTGTACACGATTGGTGTCTAAGTCTTCTCACGGCCCACGCTGACAAGACCGAAGTGTCCCACTCCTCAACAGTTGATCAGTCGGATCGCCCCTATGCTAGGAACGACCTCCTCATCATCAACTTCCTTCTCTTTACTCTTCGCCTTCTCTGCGATCATTGCGTTCAGGACGACCTTCTGTGGGCACTCCTGCACTAGATGCAGCCCACCACACAAGAAGCAGCTCTTCGTCCTCTGCCTGTCCTCTCTCTTCCTTTTATATCTACCCCTCTACTGACCGAACCGTTCTTGTCCATACTCATTTTGCTTCCTCACCTGTTTGTCAACATCGTCTATGGGCGCTTGGTCCGCCTTCTCGCGCTCTTGGCTGTGCCCGGTTAGCCGTTCGGCAGCAGCCAACGTCTCATCCAGGTTGGTCAATCCTCTGCGAGTCAACTCATGTTGCGCCCATGGTGCCAATCCGTCAATGAAGTAGAAGGCTCAATCCTTCTCGCTCATATTGTCAATGTCTAGCATTAGGGTCGTGAAGGTCTTGATATACTCATGCAACGGTCAAGTGTGTTTCAACGTCGACAATGCCTTTCGTGTTGTCCATCCGATGTTGGTAGGTAGAAATTGAGCCCGCAACTCCTTCAAATCGGCCCAAGAATCAACTGCCCCATTCTCCAGATGTGCCTCTGACACACGATGCCTCCATCACAACTTGGAATCTCCAACCAAGTATCTCGATGCAATCCTCAGCTTGACTTTCCCATCGAGGTCCCCAAAGATTCAAGGTATTCCTCTACGTCCCAAATAAAGTTCTCAAGGTCTTTCGCCTCGCGAGAACCCTTAAATGTTTCCGGCTCGGGGAACTTAAACCGGGGTGTCGGCGTCCTTGCTGACATTGTATGGATGAGCTTCTTCAACACGCTCATGTCGTCACATGCCTCCTCCAATGTGACTCTTTATCTCCCGCAGCTCTGCGGACAACTACTCTACGGTCTCAATCAAAGCGGCATAGCTTCTCTCATGCCTATTCAGTCGATCCCCTTGGGATGTTACAATTGACACCACTGATTCTAATTGTTTCGTCTAAGCTTCAAGCTCCTCTAATCGTTCCCTCGTCGAATGTTGTCTCGTATCTTTGCTTGTTCCTTCCGCCTCAGCCATCACAACTTAGCTCTGATACCAACTGTCTCGGGGTCACTCATCCAGCAGTGTCAGCCCGTGCGACACCTAACGCCCGATGCGCTAAGTCAGCCTAAATCAACTCACAACCCTGTGAAACAACGCAGCAAGTTAGAGAAGTCTTGTGCGGATTCTCGAAGGCAACTAAGAATGCGATAGACAGCGACGAGTAGAGGGGCAGCCCCACATAGGGGGTAGACCCAACCACCCCAAACACGATGGCCTTAGCACACGACGTAACTAGAGCGACCAAGCGCCAAGCAAGGCCCGGATGCACGCACTCAAGCCCACAAGGCTAGTGCGCGTATTGGTCAGGGGACTCCAGTTCATGTCCCCCTATATAAGGGTAAAACAACAGTTATGGGGAAATAACGGAGGAACCTCAAACATATTCGTTTGACATACTGCCCACATGACACACATCCTTCTCACCAATATGCCCGCAACGTCCCACATCGTCCCCCACACAACCATGTTGTGCCCATGTCTCAACCCTTCATGCCATTGTGTCGCGGCGCCCTCATGGCCCATGACCAACATACTTGGCGCAACCCTCATGGCTTGTGACGCGCCTAAGATGCTCTAACGTGGAGAAGAAAAATGGCCCTACGGCTGACCCGAATGGTCGCACCGCTTGCCCCCGTCACAGCAGGCTATATAGACAGTAGCGTAAGTGTTGTGATTTTCAAAGTGTTACTCGCAAGCGCATGAATCGTGTAGTATAATGGGTGCAAAGTACGAGGTCGATCCCATGAGGATGGTAAACAAATTATAGAGACTAATGATATCAATCAAGAAAGATTATCAACAGAAACTAATCTTAACCTAATCGACAATTGCTTTGATGAGTGATGAAAAAATCTAATCAAATACTAGAGATTTACTGAAGAGAGAAACAAGGAATTAGGATACTGATTTCCCCCATCCTTTGTTGGATATTCATACTATCATATGTAAGGGTTGGAATGAGTCAAACAATTAATAAACCCTGGAAAAATACATCATTATAGATCAATAGACTACAACAGTTTTGCTTTTCCAAACCTCTATGAAATAGATCTTAAACATTTCCCCCATCCTAATATTTAATCTACACAATCCATCGAAACCAATCAATAAACCATGGAAAAATACATCGTTAATGATCAATAGAGACTATAAAAGTTTTGATCTTCCAAACCTCTATGAAATAGATCGTGAACATTTACTGTATTTAATGTAGATCAAATTACAGTAAATAAAAAGATCTATTATAATTAATTAAACGCAGGTATAAGTTTCCAATTGTAAATCCAAGATCATGAGAAGAGCATGACTCAATCCCATATCCCAGATCTATGATTAGATTTACAAAAGGCAAGAGCAATAATCATTAAGAGCTTTACAACATCCAATTTTTCCAACCCTAGATCTGATCTATAAATATCCTATTAGATGGCATTCATTCAATCCTAATACCTTAAAGATTTAGCCTCCATCTCTAAGTTAATCAAGAAATAAGCTTGAAGAAAATAAAATTAATTCATTAAAATATCAAAATATTGAAGATGATCCACAAAATCACAATCCAATAGTCAAAGCAGCTTTACAACATCCAATTTTTCCAACCCTACATGTGGTCTATAAATATCCTATTAGGTGGCATTCATTCAATCTAATACCTTAAAGATTTAGCCTCCATCTCTAAGTTAATCAAGAAATAAGCTTGAAGAAAATAAAATTAATTCATTAAAATATCAAAATATTGAAGATGATCCACAAAATCACAATCCAATAGTCAAAGCAGCTATAAACTTTAATCTTCTCCAAGAAAACTTGTATTCTACTCTGGGGCTAGTCCCTTTTCTCTAGAAAAATAATGAAAATCACATGCTAAAACAAAGAAGCTTTCTAACCCTAACTCATACAATAATATATATAGTGTACACCCGTAACCCTAACATTTTCCCTCTCTTTTTTAAAATTTAAATTCGCAGCTTAGAGTTTAAGTTCTCGACTAAAGTTGATCGATCGATTTCAACAATTCGATTGATCGATTAAGGTTCGAAACTACTCTTTCGAGAATTCCAAATGTTTCTTTCAAGACTCGATTGATTGATTGCAAATGTCGATTAGTCGATTTCCAGCCGAGAAAAAGGCTTCATTCTTTCTTGATTTTTATGCATTTCTTTTGATCGATCGATTTTCCTCGGTTTCCATGACAGCTGCTCCTCTTAGTGTTCTTGTCCAATGAATTTCTCCATAATGCTCCTTTGTGCTCCATATGCGACAACAAGGTCATTTCTTTATGCAGTTGCGCTCTTTCACAAAATACCATTAAAATTACTTTCATCGGACCACAAGACGTGAGTTTAGGGTGTGAAATATCACTACTTTGCATGAACATCCGCTCCGTGTCGGTTCAGTCATTGGTAACCGTCTTGGACAGATGTCCGTGAATTTCTGTCGAGCGTTTGTTCATTTTTTGTGCTTTTTTTTTGGCCAATGGATGTTGATGGCTATTCACGCGGATTCAAAGGAACCCTAACCGTTGATGCATCACGGATGTCCGTGACCCTTTTGACAGACGTCCGTGGACATTTTAGCGAACGCTCGAGGGGTTTTCTGGGGACGTCCATGAGTGCTCTTGCCGATTTCTTCATCATTTCTTGTTGCATGTCTTTTTTTCATCATTTCTTGCTGGTTTTCCATTTTTTTACCGATTTCTTTGTCATTGTAATGTCTTCCCATCGTAAATCTACACGCAAAGGGTTAGGCTCGGCATTCGGGACTGGTGCTCCTGTTCTTCCTCCTTGAAATGTCCAACGCTTCCCTACTCCTAGTCACGAAGAACGGTTCAGTCAGTTCTTTGGTGATAGATCTCCGGTGGTTGAGTGGCCGGTACTCGAATAGTTTTTGCGGGACCAATATATTTTCGGCATGTTTACTCAGTGTGGGTGGCTTCCTTTCTTCTCCCCGTCTGGCCGAGCATACATCGATGTGGTTCTGTGTTTTTATGCGAATCTTCTTAAGAGTCACCTCGTTGTTGACTCGTCTGCTTGCCATGTCACTAGTTACGTATATGGGAGGCAGATTTGGTCCTCGCCCCTTTTGTTTTCCGTTGTTCTTGGTATTCCCCTAAATCCTGAAGGGTATTAGTTTCTCGTGACAGAAGGTGCAGTTGTCTCCTTGTTCCATCCTTCTGTCGTTTAAGATTTTGTTTGTGAGACTCCTGGTCATTCGGTTGGTGTTGCTCTTCACTACACCTCTCTCAAGCCGCGATTTCAGTGGCTTCATCACCTGCTCTTCGGCACCCTAACCCAGCATGCCGGTAACACAGATCAAGTGAGGTGGGACACCATGTACCTCATGTCTCTCCTCGATGATCTTTGAGATGGTCGCGTAGCGTATGCATGATGATACTGCCAAGCCTCGCTTCCCTTTCCAATCATCATTGGAAAGGTCATTGCTTCTCAACTCGCTCTCCCTCCTTACTTGCCACATCTCGGATGGTGCCTGCGATTGGGAAATTGAAGATTGGGAAGCCGGTTCGGGTCGATCTCGATGATATTGAGTTCGTTGATGATAGTGAGGAGGGTTCTGCTGATGAGGGCGTTGGTGGTGCTGACATTGGTACGGGTTATGGTGGCATTCCTCCCCATGTTGCTCCTACTGTTTCGGATCCTGCGGAGCGTTACTATGATCCACGTTTTGACCGCATTGATTCAGTTATCCGGACCCTGGCCACTCAGGTCGCGACAGGATTTTCTACCTACGAGGAGCGACTGTCCTCTCTCGAGAGCCATGTTGATATTAGGTTTGCCGCGATGATGGCCAGATTCGATGCTGTCTTTCCTCCCCCGGATTCTTAGTTTCCACCACCGTGATTGCTCTTTTTGTTTATTGTTTTTGCTGGTTATTCTTAGGGCTGTTTCTAAAGCCTTTTTTTTTTGTTTTTCTACTGATGTACACAGTCCACTCGATAATTCTCTCTCTCTCTCTCTCTCTCTATATATATATATATATATATATCTTTCTGTTTCCTCGTTCATCCTGTTTTTACTGTCCTTTTTACTTTTATGGGTTGTGGTTGGTTTTTGCACTAGTCCTCTTTCTCACACTCTGACAAAAAGAGGGAGTAAGCTTTTGTGGATTTTAGCATTGATATGTTCATTCAATGTCTTATCTTCCCTACTATGCTTGATCATTTGTTCTTCTGTTTCAGGTAACAAGTAACGATGCTAATGTTCATTATACTTTGAAGGTTGTGTATAGAGCATCTGATTATTCTTGGTAAACCAGTTAGGGGGAGTAAATAGAGTTGTACTTGATTCTTGCATTGCATGTTAGATTTATGTATAAGAATTAGATGAGAGTTGATCTGATGTATTTTTTACTGAGTCCTTGTATTTAAGGTTTTGTCATGAATGTGGCAAAGGGGGAGATTGTTAGTTTTTATTGTCGCAATCATGATCGAACCTAGGTAAGCTCCCAAATGTGTTGGAATGCTAAGTATAATCACTGGAAAGAGTAGTTTCCGTCAAAATCCGATTTTGGATTACAGATCCTAGACGGAGTTGATCCTCTGCTAAGTCGGCCAGGATGGATGTCTGTGACCTCCTCGCGGACATCCGTGTCCTGTCGGCTATTTAAGGATAGCTAGGGTTTCGAGAATCTCGCCCGAGAAATTTTTCTTTAATTATATCAAACTCTCCGGAATCCCTCAGCTTCTTTGCTCCTTGAGATAATCTAATATAATTTTCAATCGATCAATCTCAAGGAGAATCTTGCCTCTTTGCTCTAAGGCTTGAGCTTGTGCGGTTCAAGCTCGTTGAAGACTCGTGTGACTCGAGTGGACCTTCGTGAGGGACGTCGGTTGAAGGCGATCACTTCCAGCATTGTGAAAAGGACGTTCGTGGGACACGTTCATTGTTGGTGAGCTGAGCGATAGGTCATTTCATTCATACCACTGTAAGCATTTATTTTCATAGTGGATTGTTTGGCTTGGATCTGAGATAGATCTTGTGATTTTTCCCTATGAAAGGGTTTTCCACGTAAAATTGTTTGTGTACAATTTTGTGGGTGTGATTGAATACGAGCATTGTCTACATAATTTATTCACTAGGTATATTATTGTTTACCCCGAATTTTCAACTCTAATTCTAGATTATAGTTATATATTAAAGGAAACTCGATTTCTGTATTGAGTGAGGTGAGATCTGAGAGATTTGTAACCACCCGTGGGCATAGGCAAATTGCCGAACTACGCAAATCTTGTGTTTGCATTTTACTTGTGTGTTATTTGATTGCTATAATTTCTACAAAACTGATGAAAACGGCAAGAGAAATTTGACTCGAGGTGCGTGTTCACTATCTTTAAAACATTATTCGCTGAGCGAGACGTTCCCAGGATACGAGTCTGATCTCTTGAATGCGATCCTTAACTTTGCAATGGTCCCTAGAAAATTCGATCTTTTGAAGTACCAGACACGAGAAAAGGACAACTTCAAACAAGTATGCTTTAAGAAATTCAGACAAATTCTATGTCCAAATCTATGGCCATAGAAACTCCTTTTACAAATTTCTAGTGAATTGCACCAACAGTCATATTTTGGAAGGTCCAGATCGTTCAAAATATCCCAACTGCTTCATCCAACGATTGAATTAATATTTGCATCTTTTCATTCAAGTTTAATTCTAACATTCTCTATGACGGAAATATTTGACCAATCCATTTGACCGGTAAAAAGAAAATTATCAACTAACTAATCACCCGGTCTAGTACATTAATAATCTGACAGTTAAGCGCCAATTGTCACTCAAACACGCTCAAACTCGGCAAGCCTTCTCTTCTTGTTATCAAACAAGAATAGGAGGTAAGAGGTTCTATATATAGTAGGAACCTTTCTCCACACTTTCCAACATGGGACTATTTCTTTTGCATACAAAGATGAAATTATCATTACCTTTAAAAATCAACCCATAGAACTAAAGAAATAAAAATAAAGTTTCATAATTTTTTTATAATTATTTATTATATCAATAAATAAATTTAAAATTATCTTCAGAGTATATATCTATATTCAATTCTAGTATTCAAATATAACAAATAACTTCAAGACTGCCAATTTAAAAAGCATCTTTAATTCTAGTATTTGTATATCTTTTTTATCATTTTTGAATTCTAATCATATGCATTTTCTTGGATGTACTTAGTTTACAGTTTGATTCTCTACTTTTTTTGTCACAATTATGAGTCTATTATGTCATTTCTTTAGCGTCTCTATCGTTTGTTTGTTTTTTTCCTCTTCTTTGGGGCTGTTAATTGATAGATTGGCTATGATTCTGCAGCTTTCTCTATGCCTAGAGCGGCAGGTATATACCAATGAGCAAGGGGAAATGGTAAAAGGAGTTCGCGCAAATTACTTATGTAAGGAGTTTGGAGGATCTAGTTTGTTCTGAAATAATCTTTGTAGTTTTGTACAATTCTATCAGGGGACTTCAGATTGGATAATTAATACCTAACAATTTTATGATAGTTTCTCACTTAGTGTCTACAGAATCAAATAACAATTTTAGGACTGTTTATTCCTTAGTGTCTAGAATCAAATACCATGCCATTTTTACCCAAGAAAACTCCATAATTTCAGTAAATATATTTTTGTGAACAGATCAGTTATGTGCCCTTTTAGCTTAACAGTTAACATTGTATATTTCAACTGACCATGGGCATATTTAATTTTGGGCAGGAAATATATAAAAAACTGTACGTCTCACACTGTACATCTGCTAAGGGCATATATATACTATATTTCATGATAAATGTAGCATTTAACAATTTTTCCTATTTATTACTGTGGCTTGATGCTCCTATCTTCTGCCTAAAATAAAACCCTCACCTTCTCACTTTCATGCCATACGGTGCCATACATATCCAAGTTGTAAAAGGGGTAGAACATCTTGTGACCTTTGTACATCCCTAAATATTTTCCCCTCAGCGGATCTATACCGTTGAAGCATTTCACTTCAATTTGAACTGTTCGTTAGATATGATCAACGGTCCCACGGTCCCCTATTAAACCTCCCAAATAGAATATTTGAACCCTCAGTCAAGCATTGTTTTTAGCTGGGTAATCTTCTTATGATATTTAGTCACTTGGACAAGTTGGATTGGCCTAAAAATCAGTCGTATGGCCTAAAAGGGGGACATCTAGTCCTATATCTTAGGCCCATAGTGAACTCCCATTAACCCTTCTTTAGGATAATGGCATAAGAATAATAAATTGCTCTTTTCTGTGGCTGATAAAGATCGAAAACATGTGTTACTTTGCAGAAAGTGTGTTCATAGCAGCTTTTTGGTGCACAAACTTTTCCTAATTTTTTTCTTCTTTTGGTTAAATTAAATAAGGTTTCTAGGTGGACCCCAACTTTTCTATCTGCTCCCCACTTTATTTTCGTATTGTGTGTGCAGGAAGAGAAAGGTGGAGCACTCGTAGCAGCTCCCTTTTCCTATCTTTATGATCATATTATGATTTTCTTTATAAAAAAAATGTCAACCAAAAAAATTCACAGTTAAATGCTGATATTCAATGTGTATTGTTATTAGTGACGTTTTAAAGGATTTCTTGAGGCTGAGAAACATTCTCCGATGGATTTATTTTTATTCTGCAGGTGACTTGAAGCCTGGGGATGATGTGAAGCTTACTGGACCTCTTGGGAAGATATGCTTATGCCTGTGGATCCTAATGCCACTATCATAATGGTAAAGCTTCGAACTCAGTCTCGTCTTCACTTTCTAGCATGTATAATATGTATTGTGCAATTGTATATATATAATTTGAGATTTTATGGTTCCTATTCTTCCCTGAAGATCTTTGACAAGAGTTGTTGCTCGATTTCTGCATTGCAGCTTGCAACTGGAACCGGAATCGCTCCCTTCCGTGGGTTCTTGTGGAAAATGTTCTTTGAGAAGCATGATGACCACAAGGTAAATGCTACATATACTAAGTGTATGGACAGTTGGAGAATGACTGGAAAAAAATGTTGCTCAATGGGATCTTTATATTTTATAGAGTAACAGTTGAAAAAATCGGCCGATACCGATGCGTATCGGTTTCTAAGCAAACCGATCCGTATCGGTATCTCAACTTGGTATTGGTATCGGTATCAGTATTGGCCGATACAGGCCCGTATCGGCTGATACGTATCGGGTATCGGCCGATACGGTATCAGTTTTGGCCGATACATTTTTTATTTTTTTTTTAAATTAGGCCGATATGTATCGGTATCGGCCGAGTTGTATCGGTTCTCCAAGGACTGATACCCGATACCGAGTCCGATTTTGTTACCGTCCTTGGAACTAATAATTGTGGATCCATAAGCAAAAATATAAGCACACTACCACTAGAACCACTCAAGCTTATATTTCAATGTTCATAATTTCCGTCTATAAGCTTTTGTCATAGGTGTTTAGAAAGGCAGAAGCATAGGTATAAAGAACTAAAAGTTTATCTATTAACGGAAAGAAAGGATTGAAGAAAAATATATTTTTTTTTATCGTTAAGGTTGAAAATTTCATTAAAACAAATAAAATTAACAACACGGAACAAAACTAAGCAAGGGGCTCAGCAGAGAGAAGGGGAAACAAAAGGCAGCAAAGCAGAAAAAGCAAGGACAAAAAACAAAACAAAAAAATGGGAAGCAGCAACCCCCTAAGGTCCAGAAGCAATTAACGATTTCTCGCTAACATACAACGGTCCCACCAAGAAATCAATCTTCGAATAGCGTCGAAAATAGCTTGCGAAGTTTGGAACTTTCCATCCAAAGTCGTCCGATTACGTTCATTCCAGAGAGCCCAAAAGATGACAATTGATAGCGCCTTCAAAGTCGGATCCATACATGGCCCCTTCTCCAAAATTCAGCTAAAGAATCGCACCACATTTTGGGCAGACAACCAATAATGTTCCAGTACCAACGACACATATTCCACACCCTAGTAGCAAAAGCACAATGCAAAAAAACAATGGTGAACAGATTCTGATTTTTGAAAGCATAAAGGGCAGCAATTGGAAATCTGAAGCTCTCTTCTTGACGCGATTTGATGACTTTGATGATGACTCATTTGATCAATCTTGACTTCAAACACAATCTGAGATCTTTGATCCTGATCCCTGATCCTGATGAATCATCCATATTCAGATCTTTTCACATTAGTAAAACATTACAATTAAAAATCACATCAAGTTTTTGGCGCCGTTGCCGGGGATTTTTAATTATAATGTTTTACTCGCAAGCGCACGAATCAGATTGTATATAGTGGGTGCAGAGTACGAGATCGTTCCCACGAGGACTATTTTTGAAAGATCTAAAAAGACAAGACAGTAATTCAAGAAATCCACTAAGATTTAACAGTATTCTACCAGTCTTATGATTTAAGCGGTTTGATGAGATGATAATTATTAACTACAAACTAAAACTTAATTGATAATTCAAAAGTAAAGATAAAGATGAAGATACTAAATCCTCCCATCTTTGGTCTGTTCTTCCCATAATATAAATCTAAGAATTAAATTATGAGATATATCATTGAAAACAAACATCTTTTATGAAAGATAAATGGTCAATCAAAACCCCGATAGGTTTCACGTTGCATCCCTACAATCAGGACTTAGATGATTTTCATATTTAGATCTGAGATCAAGGGCATGACTCGGCACACTTGATCTCAGGTTCAAACAAAAATCATCCCCAAAGTGGGTGAAAATTCCAACAAGAATACCATCATAGATCTGAAATCAAGGGCATGGCTCGGCACACTCGATTTCAGATTAGGGAGTAATTAAGATAAACTTATCATTACAGATCCAAGATCCAGGGCATGGCTCGGCACACTCGATCCCGGATCATAATCGTAATTAGATCCATACGATGAAAGCAAAAAGACCATATAACAATGATTGAGTAAAATTACCGTTACAGATCTGAGATCCTGGGCATGGCTCGGCACACGCGATCCCAGTTAGTGGCGGGAATTTCATCCGTTCGTGATAGCATAACAACCATAAAATAAGATCTCATATTTTAATCCTAAATTTATATTATTAAAAGTATATCCCTCGGATGGGAATCATTAGATCCACATCCCTATGAATTTAGCCACACATATTGTAATTAAATGACATAAATAAATAAGGAAGGGAAAATAACATTAATTTAATGAATTAAAAATACCTCAAACTTCAACATAAATTACTTTGATCCAAAAGTACGATGATCTTCAGAAACGAAATTAATGTAGGAATTAACTGAACCAAAATAATAAACTGAATGAATGAATACTGAAAAGTTAAAGGAACAAAGCTCTAAAAAAGGAATAATAAAAACTCTCTATTTCTATGTCTAACTATGAAAAATAAAAACTAAAACTAACTCTCTAATCTCCTAATTATTTATTATCCAACTCGAAGTGTTTGATCGGCTTTAAATAGCACCCACGTCGCAGAAGTCTCCCATCCGCAAAGTCAGGGTCGATTAATCGACCGTATAGGGTCGATGCATCGACCCTGCAAAGAGGCTAAAAATTTACTTTAAAGTAGTCAATTTCGTGTCAGACTCTTTTTGTCCTCGATTAATTGACCAAAAGGGTCGATGCATCAAGCTCCCAGAAATTCGTGAATTCCAGCCCACTTTTGTATTAGACACTGCTTCGGTATTTTGGCCATAACTTTTTATCTCGAACTCAGATTGACATGATTCTTGCGCCGTTGGAAAGCTGACAAAAAGATCTACAACTTTTGTGTTTTGACAATTTCATAATTTGGCCGTCTTGAAGATCCAAATTGAGCTGAAAGTCGTACCAAGTTCTCGATGACCCAAAGTTGTAGTGTTTTGACATCATTTTCAGAATTCTTGGTTGTTTTCTACACTTGGCTTGTATTTACCTGAAACACTTCAAATCTAATAATTCTTATCAGATAGCCTTCATCGGACGGCTAAATGTAGGTATTTAGGGGTGAAATATCATTATATTTCAGTACTCATCAACGGTAACCCTAAAATGCGGGATTATGATTTTATGCGATTTTTGCCGAAATTAAATAAGCTTAATCTCAAAATTAACTCAATACCTTAGGGTTCTGAGAATTCAGGTTGGCTGATCACGCGAGATCCAGTTAGGGTCCAGTCCGATGCGCAAGTCCCGTTAGATTTATGGTAGGATCGGGCCTAGAGATAGAACTTTGGCTTTTTCAGGCTTGGGCGTTCGTCTTCGATCTGATGTAGATTTATAGGCTCTAACTAGGGTTGTGAAATGGATTAATGGTTTTGTAATAGGCTTATGGTTTAGTTTAGGTTTATGGTTTAGAAAAAGGGCTTTGGCTTTGATGGATTTAGGGTTCAGAAAAGGTTTACGGTTTTGGGATCGAAATCAATAGATTGAGATTTAGAAAACAAGCAGGGATCAATAAGGTAAAAGATTCAAAGAAAACAGTGATAAATAATAGAAAAGATAAAATAGCTTTTGGGAATCACTACCTTGGCCTCATACCAAACCCATCTCAGGCAGAAGAATATTCAAGCATAAAAGTATTCAAATATTTAATAATCTAATTAAATTGTCTTTGCGCGCCTCTTTATATAGGCTACTAAAATAAAATTCAAAATAAAGAGTCCTATGACTAATAAAACACAAAAAAGATAAATTTTCTCAAAATTTAGAAGTTCCATCGCGACACCCACGGATATCCGTAGTGCCCCACGGACAGTGAGGGGTCAAAATCACGGACGTCCGTCACTGTTCATCACGGATGCCCGTGACACTGTTCACGGTCACTGTTCATCAAAAAAAAAAATTCCCTTGAAGCCAAGGATCAAAATTTCGGATGAAATGACCGAAATTTCGGTCCCCACCGAAACCAATAATTTGGACCGAAATTTCGGTCATATTTTTTTATGGGATTGAAATTATCGGCCGAAATTCAAAATTTCGACCGAAATTTCAGTTCAAATTTTCGGTTTCGGTCCCCTCCGAAACCGAAATGAAACCCAAAATTTTGAACCTTGCTTGAAGCTGAAAATTCTGTTGCAGTCAAACTCCAATGCCCTTGATCTTGACGTCCCCCGTCATTCTCCTCGACTCAAAATGTTTCATCACCGATGAAACACGCATTCTGTACTCGGGCTCCCTCTTCGCTTCTTTTGACATCGGTAGAAGCGATGTGGTCCAAAATCAATGTCCACGTGCTTGGCGTTCCTGTCAATTCTCCTGGACCAAAAAGGTTTCATCACTGATGAAACATGTTCATGGTAGATGTCTATCAAGTCTGAGTTCAAGCGGCGAACTTCATTCTCGTGGATCTAAGTATTTTCGAACTCCGATTTTTCGACCCATTTAATCAAGTACTTGTGAAATCTCCCGTCATGTGTAGAGACGGCATGATCATTTATTATATCCTCTATCTCATCTTTTCTCTGTCTGCTTGGGGAAGGAAGAGGTACAGGCTGCAAGGTTGGATTAGGGTTGGGGCTATGAGGTGGCTGGAGTGGGTTTTCAGGAGGTGGGGTGAAACCTAAGTAAGGAACTAAGTCCTCCATATTGAATGTCGAACTAACCCCCGTACCTAAAGGCAGCTCAAGTACATATACATTAGGACCACTCTTAGCCAAAATTCTAAAAGGCCCAGCGCCTCTGAATTGGAGCTTCTTTACGTATCTCAATGGGAACCACTTAGGCCTAATTCGGACCATCACATAATTACCTACGTGATATTCTTTAAAACGTCTGTGAGCATCTGCAGATAATTTATATTGACTGTTGCTTGAATTAATATTCTGTTTAATTTCGGCATGCAAGTTATGAATGTGTTGTGCAAATTCATCGGCAGACTTTGACACTTTATGGGATGCAGACATGGGGATCAAATCTAGTGGGGTCCTAGGCTTATGACCATGTACTACCTGAAAAGGACTCATGCCTATGGACCTATTGAGAGAATTATTATAAGCAAACTCAGCTGTGGGTAAAATGGTATCCCAGATCCTAATATGATCATCGGCAAGACTACGAAGGAGATTCCCAAGGCTCCTATTGGTGCTTTCGGTTTGACCATCTATTTGAGGGTGGTAAGCTGTCGAAAATTGGAACAATGTGTCCATCATGTGCCAAAGGGTCTTTCAAAAATAACTAGTGAATTTAACATATCTATCAGACACAATTGTTTTGGGTAACCCATGAAGACGTACTACCTCCGTAAAAAATAATTTAGCAATATGGGATGCATCGAAGGTTTTGGAACAAGGGATGAAGTGGGTCATCTTGGAAAATCGATCCACTACGACAAAGATGGAATCGTGCTTCTTGGGAGTTTTGGGACGTCCGAGCACGAAATCCATTTAGAGGTCTTGCCATGGTGTGTGTGGCACGGGTAACGGAGTGTACAAGCCGGTATTTTATTTAGTCTGTTTTGACACTTGGCAAGTACGATAATGTTTAACAACCCGAGCGACGTCTCTCATTAGGCTAGGCCAAAAGAACCCATCCTCTACGAGTAACAGTTTTATTACGTCCGAAATGTCCGGCCATCCCTTCAGCATTTAACTCCCAAATGAGAAAGTTACGCAATGAAGTGCGAGGGATGCAAAGGCGATTGCCTTTAAACAAGTACCCATCCTGGATTGTGTACGCGGAGTGTGTACTGGTCGGGTCATTAAGGAGAGCAGTATACTCAACCCCAAAATTTGGGCACTCGGGGTACTCATCCTTTAATCTTTCGGACCCCATGACCTTGGTGCTCATAGTCGTCGGGTGCTCATAGAGTCGCCACCCGACGATTAAGCGCATCAGTGACCTTGTTTTCAACACCGGGCTTATGCTTTAACACGAATGTGAACCCTCGAAGGTACTCGACCCACTTTTCGTGCCTCGAGTTTAATTTTTTCTGTGAAGCAAGAAAGCGTAAAGCTTCATGGTCAGATAATAGCACAAATTCATGCGGTCTAAAGTAATGCTTCCAATACCAAAGAGATCGGACAACCCCATAGAACTCCTTATCATAGGTGGAGTATTTTTGCTTTGCCTTATTAAATTTTTCACTAAAATAGACCACGGGGTGACCCTCTTGGCTAAGCACTCCTCTTATGCAGACACCCGATGCGTCGCATGCGATTTCGAAGACTTTAGAAAAATCCGGTAAGCGCATGACGGGTGCACTACTCATCCGTTATTTGATCTCAGCAAAGGCTTTCGTGCAATCAGTGATTGGGGCCATGATGTTGCCGTTTTGCCCCATTTAAATTCCTTTTTCATGCAATCAGTGATTGGGGCCATGATGGTACTAAAGCTTCTAATGCAGCGACGATAGAAAGTAGCCAAGCCATGAAAGTTGCAGACATCGTGTATATTCCTAGGTTCTGGCCATTCCACAATGGCTTTAACCTTTTTGGGGTTCGCAACCATTTCATCGGCCGAGATAATAAATCCCAAGAAGACAACGGAACGTTGCATGAAAGTGCACTTATTGAGATTTGCAAACAACTTCTCGCCCTTGAGGGTCTCAAAAACCAGCCTAAGGTGGTTCAAGTGCTGATCCTTGTCATGACTATAAATCAATATGTCATCGAAATGCACAACAAGAAATTTGCCTAGAAACGGCCTCAATACTTGGGTCATGAGTCTCATGAAAGTACTTTGGGCGTTAGAAAGCCCAAATGGCATGACCATCCACTCATAAAGACCATCCTTGGTCTTAAAGGCGGTTTTCCACTCGTCATCGGGGCGGATTCGGATTTGATGGTAGCCACTCTTAAAGGTTTATCTTTGAAAAGATAATGGTACCGACCATCATATCGAGCATGCCATCGAACCTTGGTATGGGAAACCGATACTTAACTGTGATCTTATTGATTGCACGGCTATCCACACACATGCGCCATGTACCATCTTTCTTAGGAGTGAGTAGGGCAGGTACGACACACGGGCTCAGACTCTCTTGGATGAACCCCTTCTGAAGGAGCTCATTGACTTGCCGAGTGAACTCGGTGTGCTCAATCGGATTCAACCTATAGTGGGATAGGTTCGGTAAGGTAGATCAGAGAACCAAGTCTATTGCGTGTTGGATATCACGCAAGGGAGGGAGTTCGTTTGGTAAGTCTTCAGGGAAGACATCTATAAACTCTTTCAGGATCGGCTTAACCTCCTTGGGACACTCACTCACGGGCTCGGGAGCACTTTCAACGGTGACTACTACGTACACCACACTTTCATCTAACGACGATTTTTCGAATTCAGAAGGGCTCACAATATTATAGATTTAGAAAATTCGCCCTTCTTCTCGACTTTGTTGGTCGATTGCGTTTTGGAAAGCAAAGGGTGTAAAGTAATCTTTTTGTCCTTATGCATGAACATACATATGTTTGAACGACCAGAAAGAGTCACGTCCATGTCGTAGAGTCACGGCCTTCCCAAAATGATATAACCCACATCTATTGGCACCACATCACACCATAAGGTGTCCGAATAAGAACCTAACTGAATTAGTACACGACACCTTTTCGATACAGGAATAGATGAAGAGTTGGCCCATGCGACTTTATAAGGTCTCGGGTGAGCTTCAGGTGTAAGCCCCAAGCGGCGTAAGGCATAAGTTGATACTACATTAGTACAACTACCGCTATCCACAATGACCCTACAACTCTTTTCACCAAATCTGACAAAGGTATGAAAAATGTTCTCCTTTCGCCAGTCATCCTTTTCATCCCGTTGAGGTTGTGCAAAGGCACACCTCACAACTAGCATTGCCAATAGCATCACCCCCCTCATCGCTGGGTATGCTAACCAGTTTAAATACTTTTTCTTCAACCACTACCTCATCATCATCCTCATCTCCCTCAATGAAAAGAGTCCTTTGGGGGCCTTTCATAGGGCATTGGGTGGCAAAGTGTCTCATCCCATGACATTTATAGCACTTAACTTGAGAGCTACCCCTTGAGGATTCTCCGACTACACCTTTTCCCTTTTCAAGCCTCATATTGGTAGGGACAGGTTGTATAGGCTTGGGAGGAGGATTAAATCGTCCCTCACCGGATTGTTGACTACTATATTGTCGCTCGGTTCTCTTCACTACCGAGGTTTTCAAGTACCGTTCAAGATCTTGCACAACGGTATAACATCTTTCAAGAGTTTTCACGGGGTGAGAAATCAACTCTTTTTGTAAATCAAGTCGCAATCCGATGCGGAATCTAGAGAGAGTGATTTCAGGGTCTTCCGATACCTTGGCCCTCATCATGAATTCTTCAAATTTGACAATGTAATCTGTAACGGATATACCACCTTAGCGTAAATTTTGCCACTGTCGAGGAGGCGTTGGTGGTATGATAAAAAAATATACTTCTCAGTAAGTCGTTCTTTCATGTCGTCCCAACGGGTAATGGGAGGACAACCCGTGTTCACCCCGATGCGCTCGACATTAAGCAAAAAAGTCGAGCTTGACCAACCAATTTCATTTTTGCGAGCCTAACACAACGGTCATCATTCATGGCATACCAATTAAAGTGTTGGTCCATGTCGGAAAGCCAATCAAGGAAGATGGTAGGGTCCATTCTTCCATCAAAAGTTGGAATCTCAACTCGAACATTCTTAAGGAGTTAAACTTCAGGGTCATATTCCGGTTCCGATTGTCTTGACGACCATCGCATTCAAAGTGAGGACCTTCATGCTCTTGGCGTTGATCCTGAAATTTATCTTTCGCTCCTAATTGGTTGATTCAATCACACTATCGACCATTAGAAATCCCTAAGGATGTTTGGGCTTGCTCTATGGTGTTTAAACGCTCCTTAATCTCACCCAATTCTTCTCGCATATACCATTAAGGGCATCGAGAATCTCATTCGAGGCAATGGTGATCACAAATACCTATTAGGGTTATAATATGGAATGCAATATGGCCTCACAAAAGAAAAATAATGCAATAAAATAAATATGACAAGCAAAGATGCCCTAACCTAGAAAACCTAGGGCTCTGATACCAAAACTAACGCGGGACGGTAACCCTAAAATGCGTGATTATGATTTTATGTGATTTTTGTCGAAATTAAATAAAATTAATTCAAGCTTAATCTCAAAATTAACTCGATACCTTAGGGTTCCGAGAATTCAAGTTGGCAGATCATGTGAGATCCAGTTAAGGCTTAGTCCGATGCGCAAGTTTCGTTAGATTTGTGGTAGGATTGGGCCTAGAGATAGAACTTAGGCTTTTCCGGGATTGGGTGTTCGTCTTCGATCCGATGTAAATTCGTAGGCTCTAACTAGGGTTGTGAAATGGATTTATGATTTTGTAATAGACTTATGGTTTGGTTTTGGTTTATGGTTTAGAAAAAGGGCTTTGGCTCTGATAGATCTAGGGTTCAGAAAAAGGTTTAAGGTTTTGGGATCGAAATCAATAGATTGAGATTTAGAAAATAAGCATGGATCAATATGGTAAAAGATTCAAAGAAAACAGTGATAGATAATAGAAAAGATTAAATAGCTTTTGGGAATCACTCGCTTGGCCTCATACCAAACCCATCTCAGGCAGAAGAATATTTAAGCATAAAAGCATTCAAATATTCAATAATCTAATTAAATTGTCTTTACAAGCCTCTTTATATAGGCTACCAAAATAAAATTCGAAATAAACCTATTACTAATAAAACACCAAAGAGACAAATTTTCGTAAAATTTAGAAGTTCCGTCACGACGCCTACGGACGTCCGTGACCTACGGACAATGAGGGGTCAAAATCACGGACGTTCGTCACTGTTCATCACGGATGTTCATGACACTGTTCACGAACGTCTGTGACACTGTTCACTGTTCATCATTTAAAAAAAAAAAAAAATTCTTAAAGCTGAAAATTTTGTTGCGGCCCAACTCCAATGCCCTGGATCTTGACGTCCCCCGTCACTTCTGTTTAGGAGATCCACTGTACTCTACCCAAAGCAACGCACCAGGTGAAGAAGATGGTCCTCGGAGGAGCTTTGATCTTCCAAATTCCAGACCAAAGCTGACGTGTAAGGGGGCATCTCCACAACAACTGAAAGGCAGATTTAACCGAGAAGCACCCATCACCCCTACCCAGCCATTTCCTCTTATCATCACCATCGTGGAGCACAGGCTGAGAAGGCAGCTGGTCCAATAGCCTCTCCATATCTGGTCTCTCAACATCTCTAAGATCACGCCTCAGGTCCACATTCCAATCCAAGATATTATTGCCAACACTAATGCAGTCAGCCACCACATGGCCCTTCTTTCTGCTGAGCAAGTACAGCGAAGGGAATAGAACTTTGAGAGGTTGGGATGCCGCCCAGGAATCATCCCAAAAACTGACAGATCTCCCATCAACAACATCAAAATGGACCCCCCTAGTGAAATCAGGGACCTGGCTAACCACTCCTTTCCACCATCCGGAGGCCCGGTGCAAGGCTCTACTGTCAACCCCCCAACCACGCCGCTCAACCTTATATTTGGAACAAACGACGGTGGCCCAGTGGGAATCCAGGTCCTCCCCAATCCTCCACAGCCACTTACAGAGCAAAGCAGAATTCATCTGAAGAACATCACAAATTCCCAAACCACCATTATACTCCAATGTCACCCCAATTAACTAAGTGCATCTTTTTTCTGTCATCACTGCCGCGCCACAGGAAACGATTCATATGCCCGTCAATTCGCTTAGAAACAGAACTCGGACAACAAAACATAGACAACTGATAAATTGGCATATTATCCAAGGAGCACTTGAGGAGAGTCACCCTTCCCGCCATAGACAACACCTTCCAAACAAAAAGCTTTGCCTCTGCCCGCTCGAACAACTCCGTCCCATAAAGACTTCTTCGGCATTCCCAAGCAAAGGGGAAGGCCCAAATAAGAAGACGGAATGGATCCTGCATCGCAACCAAAATAACCAGCCAATGACTCCACATCACTGCTACTCAGATTAATCCCCATCAGTCTGGTCTTCGACAGGTTGACCCTTTGGCTAGTACAAGCTTCAAAGAGGTTGAGAATGATGCGCAGATTTATGAGGTTCTCCTTGGATGCGTCACAAAAGACAATTGTGTCATCGGCGAACTGTAAATGGGTAATAGGATCACAGTCCTGCGCCACCTTGAACCCTGAAATCAGGCCCATAGCAGATCCCCGATCCAACAACTGACTAAGACATTCACCCACAAGGTTAAAAAGAAAGGGAGATAACGGGTCCCCTTGGCGCAAGCCCCTAGTTCCACCGAAAAAACCATTCAGGGAACCATTTATGAGCACTGAGAACATAGGGCGGATGATGCACCCACCCGCGCACCCAACCCTCCATTTACAACCAAAACCACCCATTTTGAAGAGGGCTCGATCGACATATCCCCAATTTACGCGATCATAGGCCTTTCCATGTCCAGTTTGACTATGACCCCTGGGATTTTATCAACGGAGCGGGAATGTAAGCATTCATGGGCAATCACAGCGCTATCAACAATCTGTCTGCCTCTTATAAAAGCAGCTTGGAAAGGACTGATTATGCGCTTAATAACCTGTCTGAATCGATTAGTAAGCACCCTCACAACCACTTTATAGAGACATCCAACTAGTCTGATCGGTAGAAAATCCCCGATAGAATTAACCTCCACACACTTAGGAATTAACACGATAAAAGATGCCTTGGATCCTTTAGCTAGACGGGTCACCCTATAAAATTGGTGGATGACCTTAATCAGGTCATCCTTGTCCACATACCAGAACACTTGGAGAAATTTGAGGGGATATCTGTCTGGCTTCGGCGCCTTTTCGCCATCCCCGTCGAAAACAGCGAGCTTGACCTCCTCAGCCGAGAAAGGGGTCTCTAGACCCGAACTAGCTTCATGGCTGATAGACCTGAATGGGAGATTCTCCGGGAAAGGTCGGATAGAGAATTCTGGTTGGTATTGGGCCTCAAAGTGTTGAGTAACAGCTGCCTTAATTTCCTCCTTGCAATCGATCTGCTGCCAATTCACAGTAATAGAAGATAACCAATTGTTACAACATCTCACATTCACCAGCTCATGGAAAAACTTGGAGTTAACGTCGCCTTCTTTAACCTACCTTTCACAGGACCTTTGACGCCAAAAGATTTCCTCCTCCACTATTTTGGAGTTCAGTTTAGCCTTAAGAGTATTCCCCTCATCTCGCTCCTGACCAAACAAACGCCCTAATTGTTCCTCCTTGATGTTAAGGTCACCAATTTTAGATAACAGCTCATGATTAATTCTAAGAACGTTCCCATAAACATCCCTATTCCACACCTTAAGGAATTCCTTCAGTTGACGAAGTTTCTGTCCAAAAATAAACTCAACAGAGCCATGGAACATCCACCCCGACCACTTTGCAGCAAGCATCTCCCGAAATCCCTCATGCTTCAACCAAGGCAGCTCAAATCTAAAAGGTTAGCGCCCCAACCATCTTCCCTAACGGCAAGGGATATGGGAATATGATCAGAGGTAGAGGAGAAATGGCTAACACATCCCAGGTTGGGGAACAATTCCTCCCAATCCACAGATAGAAGAAACCTGTCGATCTAGCTCGAAGACGGTACCTCCTGCCCATTAGACCAAGTGAAACAAGATCCAGCCATGGGAATATCAATCAGACCGGCAGCCGCGATGAAATCAGAGGACTCGCACATGCTACTAGTCATCCTTGATCTCCCAGTTTTTTTGTTGATGAATCGAATGAAACGATCCACGACACCTCCCACTGATCAGCCTTCAAAACCATGCAAATTAGACCCTAATCTTGGCATTGCTATGTCTCGTTGATCACTAATGATTACCTTTAGTGCAAGTTTGTGTACGACAGGTTTTGAAGAGCAAAAGAGCAAGAAAGTAGCAAAAAGAGCAAAGGGAAGAAAACCCGGAAAGAATGGCTGATCAGTTAAAACTGTCAAAATCCACCAATCAAGATTGCAGTTCGACCAGTCAAAATGGAGCAGCAGCATAAAGAAAAATAAAAAGAAGAAAACTGTTGAAGTGGACTGGTCGAAACGCAAAGTTCTTCAGAAATTACTAAACTGGACTGGTCGAGAATAAATCGACCGATTGAGATACTCAGGCTGCAGAAGCAAACCCAGAGTCCAAATTGGACTGGTCGAAATTGATTTTGACCAGTCGAAAACAGAAGTGCAGCTTCAGGAGATTTTAACTAGGCCGGTTGAAATGATATTTCGACCAGTCGAAACAAGGCAGAACAAGAGCTGCCGCGAAGCCTGAGAAGGGATTATGAACTCGACCGGTCGAAATAAGGTTTTTCTGCGATTCTTCAGGGAAGACAGTTGCGATCCATGTCCTCCGAGATTCCTGTCCTTCCTAGCTTGATTTTAGGGGGGTTTGGAGATTACCTTCCGTGTTTAAACATTGTAATAGGGCCTTCTGATTCTATAAATAACGACCCTAGGGTTAGAATTAAGGAAGCTCCTTCTTAGTTTCGTTTGCTTTTTAGTTTTTCCTTTCTAGTCTTTAGTTTCCAGATTTGAGAGATTGGTGGGTTTGAGAGCATTGTAATCATCATTCTATGATTGATTCGGCGACGATGATCGATTCCAGCACCTCTGTTAAGGTCCCTAATTCTAACCCAAGCACCCCGCTTCTAGCTCAATCTTTCAAGGGCAAAGTTAAAAAGATGTTCCCCTGTAATTCCAGATCCCTCCAAAGCTCCTAAGAACCCTATTCTTGTCTGCGGCACTGGAAAATTCAAAAACTACCGATGTGGTCTTGAATTTCTTCACTCTGAGGCCCAGGATACCCCAATCAACCCTAGCCCATTATAAGATGACGCCGAGCTCCGACAGCGGCGTACGGGAGGACCCCAACACAGAAATCAGACAACCAATTTGTCCATCCATCCACGCTATCGACGTTGATGAGCACCTCGCTTGACTTGGATGGAAAATTTAAGGGATTGGGGTCCTTTTCCCTGGCGGAATCGACCCTCTTGGTTATTCTGAATCTACGGCCCCAAACGAACCACCCACCAGCTACGTCCCTTGCCTGCTCTGGAGATAAATCGGCAACCGGTCCATTCAGACAAGCACCTTGCACCCTACCTGAGCTCCGATGGGCTTTGCACCCTTTCTTAAAGCTCCATTGGCGAAATAAGAAGTTCCAACACCCGCAAGAGACGCACTCCCAATCTCCATCCCTCCTCGCCTCACTCTTCTTCCTATTCCTTTCTCAGTCCGAAGTCTCCTCATAAGCTTTCCACAAAAAACTCTATGTTATGACTCTGGTCTCTTTGGACCCTATTTGATGGTGATACATAGGTGAAGCACCAAGATCGGTACTTGTGCGCATACCTTATTATAGCCCATACAATTAAATTAAGAAATTTTCAACATAAGATCCGGTTTACGCAAAAATGATAGTTGAATCCCAAGAGACCTATTGCCTTAAACAACTAAGGTAATTAAATCACATTATTCATAGGATTGATTTGCAATCAATTAAAGTCTTTAAAGGACTCTTACCTTTTTGGCTAGTCAACTTGCCCATTTGGGCTCTTTCTCTAATTACCTTTTCTATATAAATAGAAATCTAGAGAGAAATAGAACTCTCTACTTCATCCCCTCTCACATTTGTCTCTCTTGTTCCCTCCTCTGCAAAAACACAGCCACCATGCACCACCATCCCATCCTTACACGAGATCCACGACCGAGCATTACCAAGAGTTTGGACCACCATCATAACGGCCTCCCGAGCCTTCTTTTCTGAAACCCAATCATGCACCAACAAAGTTCCTCATTGTTGCTGCGATAGAATTTGTCGCAAGGGAAGTTTATTTGTGAGAAGACTCAAGCAAATCAACGCTCCGACCATCATTCCACGTCAACCCAATTTATCACAGAACCACCGTTCACGCTTCAACAGGTGGGTGCCCCTCATTCCATCTTATATTATTCGGCTTATTTTCGAATGAAGGAAACCCTGAATCAACCCTAATGACAATCGGGGAAGAAAGAAATATCGGACTACTATCAAAACTCGACCTGGGCCTGAAATACCAAACTCGACCGATCGAGATTCAACTCGACAGGTCGAGATTTACCTCGTTTGTGAAACTTGACAAGTCGAGATTCAAATTCGACCAGTCGAGTTTATATAAGTTGTTTTTCTCTCTGTTTGGTAACTCAACCGGTCGAAATCCACTTTGTACCAGTTGAGTTCTGCTTTTTTTCATAATTTTTCTTCTTTGACCTCGACCAATCAAAATATAGTTTCGACTAGTCAAGATTGATTCTCTTCAATTTCCTTCAGGAAACTCAACCGGTCGAAATGCAAATTCAACCAGTCGAGTTCTATTCTCTTGTGTTTTTCTTCTCTGAACTCGACAGGTCAAGATGGAACACGACCATTCGAGATTGACAGTTCCGAACTATATTTCTTTATAATTCAATTTTTTAGATCTTGTCACATGGACATCTGATTTAGGCGATTCAAGACTCAGTCTTATAGTTTTTGGACCTTTCAGATACAATGGGAATGTCTGATACCTCTTTTAAGGCTCCTACGATCCTTATAAGGATATTTGTTTCTTTAGGATTCGAAACATGTCCGATCGCATTATTGATGAATCCATAAGTTATATAAACACAACTACCTCTAAAGAAGAGTAGTTGCACTCAATCATAGAATAAAAGTATTTAAAATATTTCTTATGCTCTGATTATACTCAATGCTCTATGTTCACTGCTCCTTACTGATTTCGTTATGAGCACAAAATGCTTAGGATGCATGCAATAGTTTCATTTTTGTAATATGTTTTATCTTTATCATATGACTTCATCATATAGAAAATACGATAGGTCAGTTGCACGATAAGTTAAGGAATAAGACATGACACATGACATAAGCCTTCATCAAGGTAGGGTTTCTTTCACTGTCACGTGAAACTTGGAATGTTGGCATCCATATACGGATGCAACACCTCTGGGAGTATGGGCTGCCATACGAAGTATCCAGGTTACTATGGAATCCGTCCCTTGGAAAGCGTGATTTAGTGAAGGTTATCGCACCGTGGCTCACTCCAATTAAGTTAAAAGTAAATGATGAGAAATGAATATGTAAGATAAGTTAAGATATGATAAAAAAAGTGGGGACTTCAGCCACGCCAATAATGAAATTGGGGCAGGGACCTAAGCCCAGAATCGAACAATGATATGATAAGACATGTTGTGAAGGCCAGCTAAACATGAATTAATTTTTACACGTGTCATGCCTTACGAGCCACTGTAAGGGTACAACGTCTGAAGTCAAGACGGGTCTTAAGGACAATACGTTAGTTTTGTCTCGAACTAAGGGGACCCTTGAGGTTTCGACTTAAGGGAACATGTTGTACTGATGCGCACAACCTCATCGGGTTGGATGATGGTTTATGATATGCTATGTTACGGAGGTTAGGTGATTATCTACACGTGGACCTCGCGTAGTAGGCTCGAGCAGTGCCCCTTGCACAGGTCATTTAAGTAAATTAAGTGAGATGCGATGTACGTTGTGTATGAGTATGGAGCAATGATAAGATTTAAGATATGTCACGTAGGATAATTGACGAGACAGATAAGAAACAAAATAAGAACTTGATGCATCATATATATTTCATTCTACGTTAAGTCTTTCAATTTCGATATGGTATGTTATGAGATCGTATATATTATTGTAATCATATAAAGTTGTTTAGTTTTATCTTCAAAATCACCGCAACTCAAGCGATTGCACACACGATTATCTGGGTAAGTTATGGTGGATCAATTGTGCAACCCACTAAGTTTATGCGACTGAGTAAACTCACCCCACGAAATCTAACAGTTGCAGGTGAGAACACAGATCATCCTATCTTTGATGACGTGGAGGCAGTTGTACCCGAGGCGGCATTTGAAGATGAGGACGTCGGCTACCACTTGAATGAGAGCGTAGATCCGGCGGACTATTATGAGCCTTGAGAGTTCCTTTATTTCTAGACTTGATTATTTTCATTGAGAGACATATTATCAGTTGATTTTGTTTTTGTACATCTTCTGGGATTAACGTATTGGGCGGTTTTACCCTATGCGAAACCTTGACTTATTTTCCATCTTAGATGCATGGTTAAGAGATTCCCTTATCATTGGTAGTCTACGTGTTCCGCATTTACTGTAGAGCTATTTATAAAAGTTCTTTCATAGTTCTAAATCTTAATTTCTATGATAATTTATGAGATAATATGTGTCTGCTTATCACCTTAACCAGTGTGAGGTGTCATAACACGGAATTCTAGGCTCTCGTGGTAGGTTAGAATTCTAGGTTGTGACACTTTGTCTCTCCACCGTCCGTTCCTGAGCTCTGCCCAAGGTAACCATTGGTCCCTCCACCTACCATTCCACAGATGACCAAACCCTTGTTTTTGACGCCTTCAGTCACCCTGCATGTCGACTTAAAACTTTGTGTACAGTATCCATGGTTCAAGCATACTACACTTTTTTAACTGGTTAAAGAATGAAGAAAAAATGCTGCAGCTATAATTGGCACTGACGGCAATTTATTGGTTAAGTGGTTGTAATAACAAGATAGTTAGAGTTTGCTTAACTGGTCAAGTTCTGTCGAGTTTTACAGAACTCACTGCTTTCCCTAGAATTGGTTGTGTTCTGTGCTGAATCGGAGTTAACTAGGCTGATTTTTTACTCTACTTTGCAATTTGTTTGCTGCTTTCTCTTCCATTTCAGCAACTGATTGTCCTCAAACTAGTGATCAGACTGCTTAACATGTTACTGTGGTTTAATGGATTGGCATGACTATTCTTGGAAGCTCCAACAAGTAGCTCATTGCTTTACAAGGAAGTATATTTGATCAAAGTTCGATTACATCCTTTTTTGTTCCTTTTTTTCGTAGGTATTGAGAGAGATACATTAATGACACTTTTTCTTGGGTCTTGTTTCTGATAGGAATTTGAGAAGATGAAGGAAAAGGCACTTGATAACTTCAGGCTCGACTTTGCCTTGAGTGAAGAACAGACAAACAAGAAGGGAGAAAAAATGTATATTCAAACGCGAATGGCCCGGTATGGAGAAGAGTTATGAGAGTTACTCAAAAAAGACAACACCTATGTCTATATGTGTGGAAAAAAAGCAATGGAGAAGGGGATTGATGACTTTATGGTGTCTTTGGCTGTAAAAGACGATAAGGAATAAGTAAAACTCGTGATATTGTAGCCTAAATTACTTGGTTTGTGTAATAACCCGAAAAATTGCGTTAAACAGTGACCTCAGGATCCGTGCCCGATGGGTCGTAGGTTTGATCAAGTTAGAGTCCACTAGTTGACTCGAGGAGTGATGAACGGATGTGATGCAAAATTAATGCAAGCGTGTGGAGTGTAAGGTGAAATCTGGATCACATACACCCATCTGGGGTGTATGTGCTCAACACATGAAAAATGAGCATAAAAGGGTTAAAGAACCCTAAATTACTCTTGTTTGGTTGTTGAAGAGAGTTAAGAAGAGAGAGAGGGAGAGAAGTAAAGAGGGGTTGTTGTGCAAGGAGTGAACGCAAGCTAAGAGGGGATTTGAGCATTTAAGGCCGGATTCGACGTGAGGGATCCGCTAGAGACAAAGCTGGAACCCTAGCCATTCCAACCTTGTGATCCAAGAAAATGAGATTTGATTGAGGTAAAAATTATGTGAATTAAATGCATAGATCATAGAGGTTAATTGCAGTCAAAATTTACTTAAAATCATAGGATAAAGGCCTAGAAAAAAGAAGGAAAATTATTTGAGAAGGATTTGGAAGAACAGCCAGAAAAGGGGGCTGAGTCTGGCCAAATCGATTAATCGATTTGGGATTTCGATTAATCGATTTGGTCTGAGAAGTTGAAAAGTCATGAAGGCCCGATTTCGATTAATCGATTTAGATTTCGATTAGTCGATTTGAAAATCGACTAATCGACTAGGAAGCTCCAGCCACTGGAGAAATGAAACCTGGGGAAATCGACTAATCGAACTGGGATTTCGATTAATCGATTTGGGATTTCGATTAATCGATTTTGAGATCTCGATTACTCAATTTGAGAATCGACTGCCTTATGTTAGAGATCTCGATTAATCGATTTGGGATCGATTAATCGAATTTGAATCTCGATTAATCGACTTTGACAGTTTTGCCTAACTTCTTAGTTTGACTTTGAGATTCAGGGAGGGTCTTGGACTTTCTTTGTTACATCTTTAGTGATGAGTTATACGTGTTATGTTGTACCATAGGTGGTATGTGTGATTATGAGCACAAGGAGCCGCGTGGGATCTTGATGCTAGGAATTTCAAAGACTTGAGGTAGGGAACACCTTGAACATGTACTTTAATTTCAAGAGCATGTATGTAGTGATATAATTATCAAATTAAAATTATTTTTAAATTATAAAAAGCTTTGTGAAAATGGGTGCGTGTGTGACACCAAAAATGTGATAAAGGCATCTGTGTGATGCAAGTAACTAAGAACAAGTAATCTAATGAGATTGAGACATCCCCAGGGGATGAGGAAGTAATAAAGGCATCAAGCGTGATGCGGGTATGTATACATCCCAGGGATGTATACATAGGATTGAATAATTACTGTTGAGGCCTAACTGATATAAGATACCACACTTACACGATGAACAACTACATATAATGCACATGATATTTTTGTTATTTGAGGTTTGGAGGATACCCCACCGACGTGGCGGGATACCCACGACTGATGCGGCAGGATATCCGTGACCGGTACGGCTGCGAATCCGTACACCAGTACAGAGGTTTATCCGTAACCGTAAGTATATCCCAGGGATGTTGTGTGATATGTAACCCCGCCGCCTAGTGAGAAAGGGGCTTGAGTCGTATTCCCAGGGAATACATTTTTTTTTACAACTGTCTAATTAGATGACGATGAAGGGTATCTCATCGGGGCTCGATGCTATATTGCTCGGGGATTACTTAAGTTGAAGATTTAAGTTTTGCTTTAGGCCTGTTCAGTGTCATTCATGATAAATCAATAGTAATGTAAGACATGCTAACAACCAGTAAACTTGAATGTAAATTCATCATATTTGAACTGTTTTCTTTCAAAAGCATAGACACAACATGCTTAGAGTATCATGGAATATATGTGAGTTTTAATTTATATGTTCATTGTGTTTGTTCCCTATTGAGCTAGGATGTAGTTTACCCTTTAGACTATACGTCGCAGGTCCTTTGATAGCAGCAGCTGAGGTTTCGGGGGGCGTAGATCCAGGTGATTCAAATTACGCGCTGGGAGACGAGTTGGAGCCTCCACTCGAGGACTTCTTCTAGGTGACTTTGCTGCGTACTTTGACGGAGAGTAGTTTTGAGAGATTAGTGCGGCTTGGTATGTCAAACCTTTATTTTTGTTAAAACAATGTAATTATACAGGATTATTCTTTTGGCGAACCATCTGGGGTGATCTGATTATCACCGATGGTTCGGGTCGGTTCTCTGTTCATGCAGTGGCATGAAAGTAGAACTGTCTTTAGTGTATGCCAGTTGGGCATATTGACGTTTCCGCTTTATGGAAATTATTTGCTTTATTTGTTAAATTGTGTTTGTTATACCAATATTCCGTGCTAAGTTTTGGGGCACGATCTGGAGGATCGTGCTGATGGCACGGGTTTCGGGGTGTCGAAATTCGGGTTGTCACAGTTGGTATCAAAGCATGGGTACATCTCTCCTACAAATAGAGTACTTATAGGAGATGGAGGGGCTTCTGGCAGTGGTGGCCAAGGAAGCCAAGACCAGGAAGAGGGCCGTGATCGAGATCGTCAGGATTAAGATCAAAGAGAGCAAGAAAGAATAAGAGAGCGAAATGAGGATAGAGAAGAGCGTCAGAGGATGATGCACACCATGGAGACTACAAGACAGCAAAGATCTTTGTACTCACATCGCCAGAGCAAGATCACCACCGACACCTCCAAGAGTTCGACATCGCCAACGCCTTCTCGCTTATCGAGTTTAGGAGGATGAGACCTCCTAGTTTTTTTGGACAGGGAGAGCCCATAGTGGCAGAGCATTGGTTGAGTGAGATGGAGAAGGTGTTCAGCGTGCTCACTTGTACCGAGGACGAGAGCGTCCGTTGGGCAGCCTATATGGGCTGGGCCTTGGTGGAAGTTCGTTTCTAGGACTAGGGCTCAGGAGACCCCAGACATGCCATGGACTTGAGATGAATTCGTTGAGGAATTCAATAAACAGTACTTCCCTGAGGTGGTGGGGAACCAAATGGAAATCCAATTTCGTCAGCTTACTCAAGGGAAGATGACAGTGGGAGACTGAGTGGAGTTTATGCGACTCGCTCGCTTTGCACCCGACTATGTCATCACCGATATGATGAAAGCAAAGAGGTTTCAGCAAGGTTTGAAGTCGGACGTGAGGGGAGGAGTAGCACCATTCCAACTAAAGACCTATGGTGAGGTCATGAGCAAAGCATTTGTAGTGGAGGAAGAGAATAATAATAGATATCGCCAGAGAAAGCAACAGGGAAGGTGGAACACTGACCAGAGCAGAACGGGAAATTATGAACCGGTGAACAAAAAGCCGAGGTTCATACCGAACAATCAGAAACCACCGTTTCAAGGAGGCTATGGAAGACCGACGCAGAGTAACCAAGCAGAGATTTCCATTGCTTATGCTTGGGAGACCGAGCACGCCACGAGAACCTCATTACATTACAGAGCTACAACATAGGGCTTCTCGGCATTTTCTTCCACGCCACGTGAGACTTGTGCCAAGTGTGGCAAGCCTCACAAGACAGCGGATTGTAGGGTAAGCACTCGGGGTTGCTTTCGATGTGGCAAGGTGGGCCACTTAATCAGGGAATGCCCCGAGGTGAACAAAGGGAAGACGACTTCAGTACCCATTCCGCGACCTGTACAAGCAAGGAAGCCGATCGTCCAAGGAAGAGCCTATGCAGTCACAGCTCAAGAGGCTCAGAATACAAACGATGTCATTCAAGGTGAGCTTTCCTTTTTAAATAAAGAATTTCAATTCATGAAATTTTAGATAGAGAAGGTGCATCTATATTTAGAAAAATATAAGAGGAACTTGCATGTGATAAATTTAGTATATTCATAATAAACAATATATATATATGTGTATGTATAATTAGGTGGATTACACATCTATAAGAAGGGAAGCGACGTGTCATACGAAGCTCGAGTGTTGATAGACCCAGGGTCTACCCACTCATTCGTTACCCCTTGCTTCACGAAGAAGATGAAAGTCGACCCAGAGGAGTTAGGCTTCGTTTTAACCGTGACGGTTCCTACTGGGAAAGCGGTTGATACCGAGAAGGGTTACAACTCCGTGATTATGAGGGTCATGGATGGAGGCGATTTTGAGCTACCCGCGAACCTAATTCTGTTAGATATGCAAGGATTCGACGTGATCCTTGGCATGGATTGGCTATCGACTCACTGTGCAACGGTAGATTGCAAGAACAAAGTTGTCACTTTTAGACCGAATACAAGGAGATCGTTCCGATTTAGAGGAGAAAGGGACGGCCTTTTACCACTTATCTCGGCAGTCAGGGCCGAGCGATTGATCAGAAAGGGGTGTAGCGGATACTTAGCATTTCTAAAGGAGCACAAAGAGGAGAAGAATGTGATCTCGGAGATAGCAGTTGTGCGAGACTTCGCCGATGTATTTCCGGAGGAGTTACTCGGACTACCTTCAGAGAGAGAAATATAATTCGCCATGGACTTAGCCCTAGGAACGGAGCCTGTGTCTAAAGCACCATACAGAATGGCTCCTGCTGAGTTGAAGGAGTTGAAAGAGCAGTTACAAGAATTAATGGACAAGGGTTTTGTTAGACCGAGCGTATCTCCATGGGGAGCACCGGTCTTGTTCGTAAAGAAGAAAGATGGGTCAATGCATCTGTGCATTGACTATCGACAGTTGAACAAACTCACTATTAAAAATAGATACCCTTTGCCTAGGATAGATGACTTATTCGATCAACTGCAAGGAGCGAAATATTTCTCTAAGATCGATCTGAGATCGGGATACCATCAGTTGAGAGTCAAGGCAGAGGATATTCAGAAGACTGCATTCAGGACTCGATACGGACACTATGAGTTCCTAGTGATGCCGTTTGGGTTGACAAATGCCCTGACGTCATTCATGGATCTGATGAATAGGGTGTTTAAACCACACCTAGATACTTGTGTCGTAGTGTTTGTTGACGACATCCTGATCTATTCAAAATCAGAAGGAGAGCATGAGAAACACTTGAGAGTAGCCCTACAAACTCTACGTGAACACCAGTTGTACGCCAAACTCAGCAAATGTGAGTTTTGGTTAGAAGAAGTTAGCTTTTTGGGACATGTCGTCTCAAAGCTTGGTGTCATTGTAGATTCAGCAAAGATCGAAGCAGTAGTGAATTGGGAGCAACCAAAGACAGTGATCGACATCCGCAGTTTCCTAGGATTAGCAGGTTACTACCGGCGTTTCGTTGAGGGTTTTTCAAAAATATCAGGACCACTCACGAGACTTACACGGAAAGACGCAAGGTTTGAATGGAGTGAGGTATGCGAGAAGAGTTTTCAAGAACTTAAGAATTAGCTATACCTTCAGGCAGTGGAGGGTTTGCAGTGTATAGCGATGCTTCATATACTGGTTTGGGTTGTGTGCTTAATCAGCACAAACAGGTGATAGCGTATGGGTCGAGACAGTTGAAAGAATATGAGAAGAATTATCCGACACATGACCTGAAATTAGTAGCGGTCATTTTCGCGCTCAAGATCTGGAGACATTACTTGTACGGTGAGACGTTTGAGATCTTCACCGATCATAAGAGCCTCAAATATCTGTTTACACAAAAGGAACTAAACATGAGGCAGTGCAGATGGATGGAGTTTCTCAAGGACTATGACTGTTCCATCCAGGCAAGGCTAATGTGGTAGCTGACGCCTTGAGTCAGAAGAGTTCAGCTCAGTTAGCTAGTTTAATTTTGGGTATGCACAGATGGAAGCTGTTTGAAGATCTTGCCCTATACAATGCAAACATTGAGTCTCAAGCTACAGGAGCCTTCTTAGCTAATATCTCAGTGAGACCGATGATATTTGAGCATATCCATGAACTATAGATGAAAGACCCGACGCTAACAAAGATTCTTCAAGATGTAACTGAAGGCATTACATCTGAGTTTTCAGTCAAGGAGGATGGTTCCTTATTGTTCAAGGGCCGCCTCTGTATTCCAGATAACACCGACCTACGACGAACAATTCTTGATGAATCACACAAGTCAAGCTATGTTATCCACCCGGGAAGCACCAAGATGTATCAAGATTTGAAAAAGAACTATTGGTGGAGAGGCTTGAACAGAATGTGGCAGAGTACGTGTCGCGGTGTTTGGCGTGCCAACAAGTGAAGATCGATCATAGACATCCCGCAGGTCTATTGCAGCCTCTACCTATACCGGAATGGAAATGGGAATCGATTTCTATGGATTTCATCGTTGGACTACCGCATACTGCAAAGAAGTACAATGCCATTTGGGTAGTGGTCGATTGATTGACTAAGTCAGCGCACTTCTTGCCTTACAACACAATGTACACGATGGGAAGACTGACAGAGCTTTATATGAAAGAGATTGTCCGTTTGCATGGGATTCCGAGTAGCATTGTTTCGGACCGTGACCCATTGTATACATCAAAGTTTTGGAAGAAATTTCAAGAAGGAATGGGAACGCGACTAGATTTTAGTACGGCATTCCATCTGCAAACTGACGGACAGACTGAAAGGGTCAATCAGATCATTGAGGACATGCTTAGAGCATGTATGTTGGAGTTACAAGGATCATGGGCTCAGCATTTGCCCTTGATTGAGTTTGCATATAACAACAACTTTCAGACGAGTATTGGGATGGCACCATATGAAGCACTTTACGGACGGCGATGTAGATCGCCCATCAATTGGGAAGAAATGGGTGAGAAATTCGTTTTGGGACCCGAAATACTTGAAGATAATGTCACCTATGTTCGTATGATAAGGGCAAAACTCAAAACTCCAAAGTGCGTGTAAAAGCTATGCCGATATCAAGACGAAAGTGTAGACTTCAAGGTGGGTGAACACGTGTTTGTGAAAGTGTCACCTATGAAGGGAGTCATGAGATTTGGAAAGAGAGGGAAGCTAAGTCCCCGCTATCTTGGACCGTTTGAAGTTTTGGGTCGAGTAGGGGAAGTTGCTTACCGCATTGGATTGCCACCGTTATTCGATCCAGTACACAATGTCTTCCACGTATCTATGCTCAGGAAGTACCTTAACAATCCTGACCACGTGTTGAGCGGTCAAGCTTTTGAGATGCATGAGGACATGACCATGATCGAAGAGCCGGTGGAGATTTTGGATCGAAAGGAACAAGTGTTGCGAACGAAAGTGATTCCACTAGTACTTGTCCGATGGAAGCATCATCCGGCCGAGGAATCTACATGGGAACGAGAGGCCGATGTGAAAGAACAATATCCAGCCTTGTTTCCGACGGCTTGAGAGTCAAATTGTATCACCGCAAGCATGTTTGTGGATTTAACGATATGTTGTAATTCAACATCGATCTTATGATTAATTTATAAAAAAAGATAATGTTTACATGGCCATGATGATGTATTTTGTAGAACCAATGACCAATTGGTATCATGAATTTACCAAGAGAAATCAAGACATGAAAATTTAAATCAAAGAATTTGATCAAACCGACATCGATTTTCAAATCGATTTGGAAATTTGATTAATCGATTTTGGTCGATCGAATGCATGTGCCAAAGTTGATCGGAAATTTGAATGAGGATTCGAGAAAATGAAAGAAGTGAAATTTTGATTAATCGATTTGGTTTCGATTAATCGATTTTGGATTTCGATTAATCGATCTAGGTTCATTAATCGAATAACTTAAGAAATTTTGAAGAATTTGAAGAATTTTATGTAATTTCGATTAATCGAGGAGGAATTCGATTAATCGATTTAGAATTTCGATTAATCGAACTGGAAGTTCGACTGATCGAGTTACTTAAGGATTTTTGAAGAATATTGAAGGACCATACGATTTCGATTAATCGAAGTGAATCTCAATTAATCGTTTTTGTAATTTCGATTAATCGAAATGGATTTCGATTAATCGACTGGCTCACACCTGTGAGCTCTAAAACTTGAAATTTTCAACGGATACGATTTCGATTAATCGATTTTTACTTTCGACTAATCGATTTTGGAAATCGATTAATCGATTTCGCGCAGCTTACCCAAAATTTGAAACTCGATTAATCGAATTTGAATTTTGATTAATTGAAGCCAGTCTATATATACATAAGTTGGGGTTTTGGTGCCCATTCGAAAACTTCAAGCTTTGGGCGCCATTTCTTTTTCTTCTTCCTCTTCTCCAACCGACCAAGGTACCTAGGGTTTTGGGGCATCCTTCGTCGATTTTGGACCAAGATCACCTACTTTCACAACGAAACCTACGGTAAACCCTAGTTTGACTCTTTTTCTTCAAATTTGAGCTATAAAAATCCTAGTATTAACTATTTTCACTAAAATGCCACCCAAAACACGGTTGTCTTCGAAGAAGGCGACCTCTAAGCTCTCGGTTCGGCGTAAAAACGCCGCACCGCCACCACCTACCCCATCACCGGTGAGGATTCCATCACTGTCCGGCATCGGAGACCACCTCCGGTTCGACGAGTGCATCTTTGCGCGAGTCTTCACGCGAGTCGACACCCATGCCGCCACCACCCACCAATGTAATTCAACCCAACAAGTGGTGGGCAGCCAAGACCTTTGAGGTCGAGTACATCATCGACCCAACCCTCTTCACGAACCCCGATGTACCGGGCGAGACCCAATGGGCTCGCAATTACCTCCAAAATGCCGGTCTCGACAATATTTTGAAACCAATCCGGGGTTCCTACTACCCTAGGTTGGTTAGATTGTTTTACCAAGGGCTAACGGACGACCCTACCGACGAAATTGTTTTGACCAAGATTGAGGGTCAGGAATACACGATCACCCGTCGCCACATACACGAGGTACTCGAGTGTTACCTCGATTTCACACCAGACACCACCCTCTTTCCCCCCTTCGTGGAAGAGGCCAAATTTGAAGAGATCATAGCCCGTATGACCAACGGGAAGACGGGGTCGGGATCCTCCATTAGGAGGGTCGACCTTCCCCACTATATGTGGATGCTTGATTCAATAATCAAGTGTAACCTATGCCCACTACGCCACGACACAGAGCGCGTAGAAAAGGTGCAGCAGGCACTTTATGCGGCCTTCTGTGGCCGATGGTTTGATGCGACCATACTCATCCTAGAGGGGATGAGGTATATAAAAGGTAAGTTGATGAAGGGAAACTTGAGGCCCAAGGAGAAGATGTCGTATGCTTGGCTCATATCGAGCATGTTGGAGTGTTACTCCAACGCTCCCGAGTATGTGGTATCGCCCCATGAGGTGAGGGCAATAGACCAAGTGAAGACGATTTCAAAGTCTTCCTAGAGCCGTAGTTACAATTTATTGAAGCGAACCCTACCGGCTCCGGGTCCCATTCGTGGCTGCCCAGACCACCACCACCCCACCACCACTGGACCCACGTGGGTGGGCACACAGTTGAGCCACCGAGAGGGGCACCCTCCCATACCACTGCTTCACCTCGCCACGCAGCTGATCATGGCGGCTACACCCACTTCATCCTATCATGCCACAGACTCACTCAGCCTTCTGATCGAGGCCGTGTTGGCCAGGATGGAGGCCAACAACGAGCGGATGAATCGACGGATGGACTTTCTAATGGGTCTTGGCTTACACGGTACATCTCGTGATGCATCTGCTCGGCGCCGGCGCCAATGGCCGGGCGACCTCTGAGACACCCCAGCTAGTCGCACCAGAGCAGCCAGTTCCTCCACCAGAGCCTGCCCCTACATCAGATCATCTAGGGGAGGGGACGGCGTGAGACCGAGATGAGGATGTTCTTTTTGTACGCTTGATTTGGCACTTTTGATGTAATGAAAACGATGTAGTTAAAAGTTGTAAATTTAGAAATTAATGAAATATAGAAAATTTTTGGTGTATCTGCATCAATTAATTGTGTCAAATTGCTCTGTATAATGCATCCATCACCTTTTGGTGTGTGGGTACGCGACACCCCAGTGTGCGGGGTGCTCGCGCGCGCACCCTTGGGTTATTTGCGAGGACGAAAATTCCCAAGGTGGGGAGGATGTAATAACCCAAAAAATTACGTTAAACGGTGACCTCGGGATCCGTGCCCAACGGGTCATAGGTTTGACCAAGTAGGAGTCCACTAGTTGACTCGAGGAGTGATGAACGGATGTGATGTGAAATTAATGCAAGCGTGTGGAGTGTAAGGTGAAATCTGGAACCACATACACCCGTCTGGGGTGTATGTGCTCAACACATGGAAAATGAGTATAAAAGAGTTTAAGAACCCTAAATTACTCTTATTTGGTTGTTGAAGAGAGTTAAGAAGAGAGAGAGAGGGAGAGAAGTAAAGAGGGGTTATTGTGCAAGGAGTGAACGCAAGCCAAGAGGGGATTCGAGCATTTAAGGCCGGATTCGACGTGAGGGATCCGCTAGAGACAAAGCTGGAACCCTAGCCATTCCAACCTTGTGATCCAAGCAAATGAGATTTGATTGAGGTAAAAATTATGTGAATTAAATGTATAGATCATAGAGGTTAATTGCAGTCAAAATTTACTTAAAAAATTATAGGATAAAGGCCTAGAAAAAAGAAGGAAAATTGTTTGAGAAGGATTTGGAAGAGGAAAGAAGTGAGTGCAAATCGATTAATCGATTTAGGATTTCGATTAATCGATTTGGTCTGAGAAGTTGAAAAGTCATGAAGGCCCGATTTCGATTAATCGAAATGAATTTCGATTAATCGATTTGGATTTTGATTAGTCGATTTGGAAATCGACTAATCGACTGGGAAGCTCCAGCCACTGGAGAAATGAAACCTGGGGAAATCGACTAATCGAACTGGGATTTCGATTAATCGATTTGGGATTTCGATTAATCGATTTGGGATCGATTAATCGATTTTGAGATCTCGATTACTCGATTTGAGAATCGACTGCCTTATGTTAGAGATCTCGATTAATCGAATTTGAATCTCGATTAATCGATTTTGAGAATCGATTAATCGATTTTGAGAATCGATTAATCGATTTTGGTTTCGATTAATCGATTTTGGGAATCGATTAATCGATTTTGGGAATCGATTAATCAACTTTGACAGTTTTGCCAAACTTCTTAGTTTGACTTTGAGATTCAGGGAGGGTCTTGGACCTTCTTTGTTACATCTTTAGTGATGAGTTACATGTGTTATGTTGTACCATAGGTGATACGTATGATCATGAACACAAGGAGTCGCGTGGGATCTTAATGCTAGGAATTTCAAAAACTTGAGGTAGGGAATACCTTGAACATGTACTTTAATTTCAAGAGCATGTATGTAGTGATATAATTATCAAATTGAAGTTGCTTTTAAATTGTGAAAAGCTTTGTGAAAATGGGTGCGTGTGTGACAACAAAAATGTGATAAAGGCATCTGTGTGATGCAAGTAACTAAGAACAAGTAATCTAATGAGATTGAGACATCCCCAGGGGATGAGGAAGTAATAAAGGCATCAGGTGTGATACGGGTATGTATACATCCCGGGTATGTATACATCCTAGGGATGTATACATAGGATTGAATAATTACTGTTGAGGCTTAACTGATATAAGATAGCACACTTACATGGTGAACAACTATATGTAATGCACATGATATTTTTGTTATTTGTGGTTTGGAGGATACCGACGCGACAGATATCCGTGACCGACACGGCGCAATCCGCATACCAAGATCTGAAGGTTTATCCGTAACCGTAAGTACATCCCAGGGATGTTGTGTGATATGTAACCCCGCCGCCTAGTGAGAAAGGGGTTTGGGTCGTATTCCTAGGGAATACATTTTTTTTTACAACTGTCTAATTAGATGACGATAAAAGGTATCTCATCGGGGCTCGATGCTATATTGCTCGGGGATTACTTAAGTTGAAGATTTAAGTTTTGCTTTAGGCCTGTTCAGTGTTATTCATGATAAATCAATAGTAATGTAAGACATGCTAACAACCAGTAAACTTGAATGTAAATTCATCATATTTGAACTGTTTTCTTTCAAAAGCATAGACACATCATGCTTAGAGTATCATGGAATATATGTGAGTTTTAATTTATATGTTCATTGTGTTTGTTCCCTATTGAGCTAGGATGTAGCTCACCCTTTAGACTATACGCCGCAGGTCCTTTGATAGCAGCAGCTGAGGCTTCGGGGGGCGTAGATTCGGGTGATTCAGATTACGTGCTGGGAGACGAGTTGGAGCCTCCACCCAAGGACTTCTTCTAGGTGACTCTGCTGCGTACTTTGACGGAGAGTAGTTTTGAGAGATTAGTGCGGCTTGGTATGTTAAGCCTTTATTTTTGTTAAAATAATGTAAATTATACTGGATTATTCTTTTGGCGAATCATCTGGGGTGATCTGATTATCACCGATGGTTCGAGTCGATTCTCTGTTCATGCAGTGGCATGAAAGTAGAACTGTTTTTAGTGTATGCCAGTTGGGCATATTGACATTTCCGCTTTATGAAAATTATTTGCTTTATTTGTTAAATTGTGCTTGTTATACCAATGTTCCGTGCTAAGTTTTGGGGCACGGCCTGGAGGATCGTGCTGATGGCAAGGGTTTCGGGGTGCCAAAATCCGGGCTGTCACAGTTTGGGTATACTGTGTTGGAATTGTCCCACATCGTTTGTGGGCAGACCCTTCTTGGGCTCTTTATATCTTGGGCAAACCTCACCTTACAAGCCGGTTTTGTAAGGTTGAGTTGGGCTCGTTGGATTTCTACATGGTATCAAAGCCATTCTTTCTCCCCATGTCACCCATTTCTTGTCCACTTGGCTCAATCTCGCCAACACGTGCGGAGGCGTGTTGGAATTGTCCCACATTGTTTGTGGGCAGGCCCTTCTTGGGCTCTTTATAACTTGGGCAAACCTCACCTTACAAGCCGATTTTGTGAGATTGAGTTAGGCCCGTTGGATTTCTACATACTGATCACTAGATTCATTTTTCTTGGAATTCTCCGTTTTTCAGGTATTGATTGGGCTGAATATAAAAGGCAGTTGAAGAAGGAAGCCCAATGGACAGTGGAAGTGTATTGATGCTTGCTTCTTTATATCGCCCGTCTCTTCTCTAAATAAAATCTTCCTTGATGACATCATGGTGCTTTTCAGGGTTAGATAGGTAACTTGCTCTTTTGTTATTTGTATGAATTTCTCAAGTCAGCTGTAGTATTGATGCCTCTCATAAGTGTATAAATTTTCTGAGGGGTAGATAGGTAACGTACTCTCTTGTTATTTGTATGAAAGTGTCATAAAAGAGGGGATCATATAATGTAGTTTTTAAGCTCTTGTATTGAGGGCTTACCGTATCAGAATAAAATCAGTGTATTGCAAAAAGAATCATCATTATCATAGTCTTATCCCTTCTGCTTGGGGTCGGCTTTGATTTATTAAAAAAGATAGAAAATTATGTTACCATGTTGGGAGAGAGTCAATCCTATTAAAACAAATATCATAGGCATCTTCTTGTCTAATACTGATGAGTGATGTCAATGGGTTGCGCTTGCCCCTTAGGCTCCTCAGCCCTTTATGGAGCAACTTGTATTAAATGTTTGACCTGTGGGCCGTACTTGGGTCTAAAATTTAGGGCTAATTAAAAAATTTTGACTATTATTGGGCCCAAAATATTTTAAACATATTGAGTTGAGGCCTGTCTGGAGCTTGTCAACTAAGGTCATATATAACTTTTAGGGCTAGGTTTTGGCCTAATTTTTAGGCCCAAATAAAATCCACGTTTGGTTAGGCTTGGCGTAACCTACCAACTCTATTTTTTTTCCAATGACGGGGCCTCTTAGAGTACCCGATAAGTCCCCAGGCATGTGCAACACCCGCACATCACACATACCAGGTAGGTAGGGATAAATCTCTGCTGGTGGCCAACATGGGGTGGGATTCAAACTCGGGACCTCCGCTTTTTAGGTGTGGTCCTAGCCATTGTGTCAACCCCTCTGCTGGTTTGGTGCTATAAATTGTTTGTGGTTTCTGTTGAGTTTGTGTGGTACTAGCCATTGTGCCAAGCCAAACCCCCTGTTGGTTTCTTGCTATAAATTGTTTGTGGGTTCTGTTGAGTGTTGGAGATTAGTATATTTTGTATGTGTCCTTGTGTTTAGTTTATTAGTGTAGGTATGTGTCTAGTTATGTGAGTGTGCGGGTTTAGTCCCATATTGAGTAAACTGAATTTTGTACTTAAGCTGTCCTCTACATAAAGGGATCATCTTATGTAACTCATCTTTTCTGGAATAAAAATCGAGGGTTGGAGCGATTTGATGGCCACAGAGATAGCGGTTTGCATTTCTTCATGAATGTTGGGAGCTTTTTCGTTTTTTTTCTTTTTGAAGGTATGGATCGAAGTCAACAGTTGATCGCATTACCAAGAGGGCAATGTTGTGAAGCTGGTGATCGCCGATCGAATAGACGCTATTTCTCAGAGAACATTTTCTCTTTCTTTTTCAATGTTTTGCTCACGGTATGAAAACCTTTTTTTATGGTTACAACTCTAACGTTCGGATCTATGCGCATTCAATTGGAGAAACAGCTCATCTTAATAATGTGATTAATATACAATAAACTCAGTTACCGTTTTACAATGATTTGTTTTCAAAAATATATTTAAAATAAATATTAGTTAATATAATATACTATAAAAATAATTTGTATATAAATATGGTAACAAGGGTTTATTACCGATATTATGGAGATTTACTCGAGATGGTCTCCATAATATCGGTTGTGCTTAATGGCACCATGGTCAAATACCAACATCTCCCAATTGACTATGTGGGCTGTGATACGTTTAAGGTTTTTGCCGTTTTAGGATTTACCCATTAGAACATATCCCAATTGTGATATTTTGCATGCCAAAAATGCATTTGCCAATTACAACAAATCTTATCTAAGTCACGAGGTTTTGCACACCAAAGCGGATTTGCCCATCATGACCATTTATCCCAATCGTGAGGTTTTATTCGCCAAAGCAGATTTGCCCATCACAATACTTTTTCAATAGTTTCAATAGAGATAAATTATTAAGTGCCTTCGAACCAACACTTTTTTGGCTTAGTTAGGTTTGATATGATGTGTACTAATTTTTCAGGTGTTGCAAAATAGTTGTGGGTTTCAGGCAGCTGCTATTCTTCTTAAGGGTTACTTCCCTGTTACCAAATTCTGTGCAACTCCTAACCAGGTAAAGGGCAGGGCAGCTTGCTTTATCCCAACAGCCCTGTTAAAATCAAAGTAAACGGGTGAGGTTGGGTCAGCAATGAAAAGTTGAAACTGAGAGACAAGGCTAATGGGATTAGTGATTTTTACTTGCTAAATGAAGAGAGTTGTGGGCAGAGTGCGAAAATGTATGGGTGTCTGCAGTTGATCCTGATGGGGCATTAGCACTGAATGCAACGCCTGTAATCAGAAGGGACCAATACAACGTCCCTGATTTTCCAACCAAGAATGATCATGCTTCTTTCTTTGTGATAATAAAATCATCCTCACTCGTAAGAGAATCAAGTGTAGTGTTTGGGCTAGCACCCCAAATGGAATGCATTTCAAGATGCACAAGACAAATGAGGGAGAAAGGCACCAAAATCCCTGTCTTTCTCTGTAAACGCCAAGTGGTCAGCTGAGATGATTGGTACATGGACTTTTGGCAACAAGATAAGTGGAATGGTTTTTTTCCCAGTGAAGTGGCACATCATAAAGGACACATACAAAATATACTATCCCCTCATCTTTGTTTCTGTTGAGCTGGCGCTATAAATAGTTTGTGGTTTTTAGAAAATTCAGTAGCATTGTTCTAGACTTGCTAGTTGTTACTGGTTGGTAATTTTATTTTATTTTTCTTGGTAAAGAAAACTTCTTTCACAAGGCATCTGTTAGGAGTCTGTATTTCTTTTTTGTAAAGAAAACTCTTTTCAGAGTGCATCTGTTAGGAGCCACTACCATGCATCAAGGATTTTTCAAGTTGGAATCTAGATATACAGATGCTTTTCGTTTATTACTGATGACACAGGAGGTGGACAGCACACAACAAATCCTTATGAAAAATATTTCCAGTGCCTACGCTTTTTAAATGAAAAAAATTAAAGTGGAATAGATTTAACTTCGCCTAAAGTTTATCCCGCTTTAATTTAGAGTACTTTTAAATTTTAAATGGATTTAAATTTAATGACTTAAAATGCCATCAAACAGCATCCAAATTCAAAACTAAATGAATAAAAAAATCTCGTAAGTTTTGAGGCATTATGTAAAAGCATCTCGAGTAAGGGGAGCTAAATTTGGGTAGCTAAACAGTAATTTAACTAATGCTACAGTACTTTAGCTACTTCTACAGTAAAAATCACTCCAGCAGATACTCTATTTTAACTACTTTTTCCTTTAAAATATTAGTTTTTATTATATTTTATTACCCACACTTAGGGATGCAAGTTCGGTATACCGAACTGAACCAAACCTAAAATATTTGGTGTTCGGTTCAGTACACCGGAGATCGAAACCGAATCAAAACCCATTTGGTTCGGTTCAAAAAAAAAATTTCTGAAATCGAAACAGATTTGGTTCGGTTCGGTGTAGGTAAAATGCCTACTTTTTTTATTTTTTTAGGGTATCTTTTCGTTTTTTTTCAGATTTTTTTTCAGCTTCAAGCCACCTAAACCGATACCGAACTGAATTGGAGTTCAGTTCAGTTCGGTTTGTGTTGGGTTTCGGTTCAATTTATTTTTATTTTTCTGAAACTGAAATCGATTTGGTTCGGTGTAGGTAAAATACCTACTTTTTTTATTATTTTAGGGTATTTTTTTGGTTTTTTTGGTTTTTTGAGGCTTTTTTCGCTTTCAAGCCACCCAAACCGAACTGAACGGGGTTCGGTTCGGTTCAGTTTGTATCGGGTTTCAATGCGATTCGGTGTAGGTAAAATAACTACTTTTTTATTTTTTTAGGATATTTTTTTGGATTTTTTTTGCTTTCAAGCCACCCAAACTGAACCGAGTTGGGGTTTGGCTTGGTTCGATTTGTGTCAGGTTTCCGTACGGTTTGGTCCGATTCGGAACCCTCGGGTTTTGGTGCGGTTCTGATTTATTCTTATTTTATTAGTTTACTACTAGATAAGAAAGAGAGAGAGGAGAGAGGAGAGAGAAAGAGAATTATTCTTAAAAGAAAATATTATTTTAATGTTTAGCTACTATTCTAGTAACAACTAAATTTAGTTATTACTGTAGCAATCATCTATTTTGAAGGGTGGGATAAGCTTCTCCGCTGAAATACTTTTTTTATTATTTAGATAGCCAAAATGGCTTTACCGAGTGGGATAGCGTCTCTGTTGGAGATGCTCTAAAGGACCTTGCTTTTTTCATATGAGATTTTGGACTGGAATCAGCATAGTCTACCTTAACCTTACCTACAGTAATGGCAGTAGCCTTCCCTTTTAGTTAGTTCCTAATGAGCCCCTAACCTTCTTACACGTAAATATTATTCAGGATTCTCTCAGTGGACAAAAAAAAATCAATTTTTCTGCATAAAAGTGAATATTACGTGCTTATTTTAAAGGGAAGCAAAGTGGAGTACACCTAGATGGCTGAATCTCATAAAATAATGAGCTTTTTTTTTTTTATTGTTGTTTGATGAAATACTGTTGGAATTGCCCCACATCGGTTGTGGGCAGGCCCTTGGGCAGCTCTTTTTGGGCTTTTTATATCTTGGGCAAACCTTACCTTACAAGTTGGTTTTGTGAGATTAAATTTGGCTTGTTGGATTTCTATATGGTATCGGCTCAATCCTGTGAATACGTGCGAGAGCGTATTGGAATTGTCCCATATCGTTTGTGGGGAGGCTCTTCTTGGGCACTTTATATCTTAGACAAACCTCACCTTATAACCCAATTTTGTGAGGTTAAATTAGGCCCGTTGGATTTATACAAATACAACATCACTCATGTTTGATCTAAATGACGTATAAAAGTTTAAGCATTCAAAGTGTTGAGCGATACACATGGTATAGTTTTCATGTAATCTTTTGTTCCAAAACTAATTCCAAGAATCGGAGAAAATGACAAAGGAAATGCATGAAAACTAGGGCAATTTACGCAAGAAGGCTCTGCGCCTCTTTTTATCACTTGAGAGTCGGCTCCCAAAATTGATAACACCAGAGCGCCCCAGCACTTCTCAACGGGCGATATAGGCAGTTTGTGCAGGGTAGCTTAAAGGGGTAATGACTTTTTTACCCTTAATATATATATGCCCTTAAAATTCTTTAAATTATAAATATGCCCAAAAGGAAGCAAATTTGGGGAAGATGAATCAGTCGACGGTTGGAGGAGACTTGCGTGCGCCACAAATTTGGGGAAGATGAACCATACGACGGGTTTGGAGAAGATGAACCAGTTGACGAGTGGAGGAGACTTGCTTGCGCCCCAAATTTGGGGAAGATGAACCAGTCGACGGTTGGAGGAGACTTGCGTGCGCCACAAATTTGGGGAAGATGAACCAGACGACGGGTTTGGAGAAGATGAACCAGTTGACGGGTGGTTTGGAGAAGATGGCGATGTGCGATTTAGGCAATTTAGGGTTTCGGTCGTGGCTAGAGGTGCCCCAAATTTGAAATGAAGAGAAACGCTTCGTTTTGGCCGGTTTGCCCTCAAGGGCAGTTTTGGCATGGCAGGGGCGTATGCGGAATCCCGTCCAAATGAATCAGGCCCTGTGGATGCAATACGGTTGTGTAAACCCGTTTTGGGGCTCTCTCAAGTAATAAAGAAGAAAAATCACGGATTTCGTGATAACTTTATCTAAGGGGCCTGATTCAATACTTTCCTCTGAAAACTATCCAGAGCACAAGAAATGTCGTTATCTTTTTAGATGATTACTTGCCCTCATAGTTCAAAAATTTAGCCAATAACTCAAGTTTTTGGACGAATCGTTTCGGTCTGCACCGAAACGATAATTGAATCGAAATTTCGGTCCAAATATATATGGAGGGGAAATTATCGGCCGAAATTTCAATTCAAATTTTTTATTTTGGTCATGCCCGAAATCGAAAACGAAATCACTATTTTGATCCTTGCTTGCCCCACCACTTTCTAATAGTGATCATGAGTGAGTTTCGGGTAAAATGGTTTCAAGGTACAATGAACCAATTTTGTATTTGTGGGAAAGAATGGTGAATTCGTTCACATTTATACTAATACCAATACTAAAATATCGCGAAGAGGACTTTGGTTAATAAAACACTAATAGCAATTTTGAAGTAAGTAAATCGGTTGGAACCGGACTCCATAAATAGACTTTGAAGATAAGTCATCACACCTTTTCAAACTTGACAGTCATAGATTTATAAATGTTCAGGCAAAGGTACAATATGTCTTTTAAATTGAAAATTCCTCTTAACCAACTATTTGAACAGGAGCCATTCATTAAAGCTTGTCTTTAACTCTTAAGCAACCACTCTCAAAGAATTCGTGGTTTTAGTTAAAACCACTAGGGTTACCTAATTCGCTAGGTAACCCTACGAACCTGTTCACGATTCGATTCAAGCGAACTGGCTGCACACATGATTAACTTCCTTTTTAATAACATGTAAGCGAAAAAGGTAGCTCATAAGACTTGAAACCCAATTCTAATGTAGGGAAATGATCATATGACTCGAGTCGTGAGACAGTTCATGTCATGTGCAATCAATGTTCAACTGTGACATGGATGGCTCACAACTCGAGTCACACCGTGATTATAGTGAGAGGATCATTACCCATTTACCCTCTAATGTTTTAAGTATCACTTGCATAATGAGCACTTCAGCTCTGTTTCTTGTGGTGTAATTGGCATTTTTATTTTCATATATTGTAAGAGGTCGGACCTTGGTGGTATGGCAAGTGCTGTCTGCACAAAGCAGTAAGGCTGTCTACCATTTAGAGCCTTGTGCACTGGATAGGACCTCAGGCCTTTCTCCCACTGCACGGCGATGGGAGAAAGGATAGTTTAAAATACTTCTAAATTTACAACATCATCTATGATTCATTGGGGCAAATTTAGTAATCTAAAACAGTAGTGGATTCCCTAGAACAACGGTGTAAGATTCAACAACACCGTCTTCTAAAATATCTGAAGCATAGCACCTTCATCTTACTAAGTCATATAAGCCAACGGTCCACATTAGTTTCATGGCGGTCATAATTCATAAATCACAATGGACTTATCCACACCATCATAAAATCTACAAAACATCCAACCATAACCACTGCATTACCCCCCAATCTCCTCCACCCATTTTAATCCTTCAATCCTCCAACCTTTTTTTCTCCTCTGTTTTTCCTTCACACTCCCTAACTCCCACCTTTCAAACACTTGAAACCATGGCTGCTGCTGCTGCTGTAACAGCTTCTCTCACTCTCCCCTCCACCAACTCATCTTCTCTCCCCTCAAGAAGCTCCATTTATGCAGAAAGAATCACCTTCAACAAGGTAATTATCTTTATATTGTTTTAATTTTGATGGGTTTTTATTCTTATTGGAGATTGTAATGATCCTGGTGTGTTGCAGACTTCTGGGTCATCAAGAAATGTATATTCAACTGGGAAGTTGGTGACACCCATTAGAGCTCAGGTCACTACAGAGGCTCCTGCAAAGGTGGAGAAGGTATCGAAGAAGAACGAAGAAGGTGTGGTGGTGAACAAGTACAGGCCGAAGGAGCCTTATGTTGGTAAATGCCTGCTCAACACCAAGATCACCGGTGACGACGCACCCGGCGAAACCTGGCATATGGTGTTCAGTACTGAGGGTATGAATTTTACTAATTTTGCTGAATTAGGTAGCTGTTTTTTTTTTTCCCCAAAAGAACTCTTGGTATTTTTTTTATGGATTTTTTTGTATTTATTTTGGAGTGATTGAGTAAACTATTTGATGACAGGGGAGATTCCATACAGAGAAGGGCAATCTGTTGGAGTTATTGCTGATGGGATTGATAAAAATGGGAAGCCCCACAAATTGAGGTTGTATTCAATTGCTAGTAGTGCAATTGGTGATTTCGGAGATTCCAAGACTGTAAGTTCAAAAATTATCTTCAACTCTAGTATTTATATTCCTTTAGTCAACTGAATCGTTTCAAAGTTTCTTGTTTTTTTAATTCCTATTGTATCTCTCTTTTTTTTATTTCCTTTTCTGAATTAGAATTGTATTCATTTCCTTTGATGTACTTAGTCTACAGTTTGATTTTTCTAATTTTTTTGTCGCAATTATGAGTTTGTTCTGTAGTTTCTTTTGCTTGTTGTTTCCTATTCTTTAGGACTTGTTAAATTGATAGCTTGGCTATGATTCTGCAGGTTTCTCTGTGTGTAAAGCGACTTGTATATACCAATGACCAAGGGGAAGTAGTGAAAGGAGTGTGCTCTAATTTCTTATGTAAGAATTTTGGAGGATCTAGTTTGCTCTAATATTATCTTTGTAGATTTGTACACAACCATCAGGGACATCAGATCCGATAATACTTACCTAACAATTTTAGGACAGTTTCTCTCTTAGTGTCTGTTATTTTTACCCAAGCAAGCTCCATAATTTTGGGTAAATACAATTATGTACTCTTTAGCTAAACCTTATATATTTCAAGTAACCATGGACATAATGATGTTTTGTGTGGGAGATATGTAGAAACTGTATATCTCACACTGTACATTGGATAAGGGCCTATATTATGCTATTATATCATGATAAATAAAGTATCTAAACATTTTCATATTTTTACTACATATTGATGCTCCTCACCTTCCATCCAAAATAAAACCCTCACCTTCTCAGTTTCAAGCCTTATGGTGTCATTTGGCCAGCATTTTTTACATATTCAAGTTGGACAAGTGGTAGAATATCTTGTGACCTTTGTACAACCCTTAATATTGGCCCCTCGGAGGATCCATACTGTCGAATCCAAGCACTTCAATTTGAACTATACAGTAGATATCAACAATGGTCCATATTAAACTTCCCAGATCGAATACAAGAATTTTTTTTAGCTGGGTAATCTTCATATGATGTTTAGTCACACGGACAAGTTGGATTGGCTTAAAACTCAGCCATGTGGGCCAAAAAGTGGGATAGTTAGTGCTATATCTTAGGCATACAGTGAAATCTCATTAACCATTTCTACTATAGAGCTGCTACATGCACACATTTTTCTTTGTGCACACCATTTCTAATTGCACACGACCTTTTTCGACCCACATACCCAATTAATTGAATAATAATAATAAATTTTGATTTGCTTTGGCTAATAAAGATAAAAAACATGTAATACTTAGCATAGCAGCTTTTGGGTGCATACACACTTTTCCTAAAGTTTTCTCTTTTGGTTAAATCAAACAAGTTTACCTAGGTGCACCCCGCTTTATTTTTCTTCTTGTGCATGTTGGAAGAAAAAGTGGAGTGCTGGTAGCAGCTCTCATTTACTATCATTATGACCCTTATTATTATTTTCTTTAAAAAAAATTCGCACTTTATTGTTGATACATGTTCAATGTGTTTGGTATTAGAGACATTTGTCAGCTCTTTTTTAGGCTGACGAGCATTCTCTGATGGTTATATTTTTATCCTACAGGTGACTTGAAGCCCGGGGCTGATGTGAAACTTACTGGACCTGTTGGGAAAGAAATGCTTATGCCTGTGGATCCCAATGCCACTATCATAATGGTAAAGCTTGGAACTCAGTCTCATCTTCACTTTATAGCATCTATAATATGTTTTTGTGCCATTGTATATATATATATTGAGATTATTATGTGCTCTATTCTTCCCTGACATGAACTTTGACAAGAGTTGCTGTTCAATTTCTGCATTGCAGCTTGCAACTGGAACCGGAATTGCTCCGTTCCGTGGGTTCTTGTGGAAAATGTTCTTTGAGAAGCATGATGACTACGAGGTAACGCTACATATACTAAGATTATGGACAAATGGAAAATGACTGGAAAAAATGTGATAATTTTTTAATGCAACTCCATGGGGTATTTGTATTTTGTAGAGTAACAGTTCAAAAAAATTAGCCTTGGACTTCCAAGTCTTCCGTACGCAACTAAGAAAGGAAATGCAAATGTATTCTCAAGGCATACTTAAAACTTGGAACTAATAATTGTAGATCCATAAGCAAAACTATACGCAAGCTGCCACTAGAAAAACCACTCCACCACTCGTGCTTATATTCAAATATTTGTAATGTTCTTTATAAGCTTTTGTTGATGGTGTTTAGAAAGGCAGAAGCATATTTATAAAGAGCTAGAAATTAATATATTAACTAAAACTGGGTTAAAGAAATGTCAACTAAAAGCATAAACACAAAAATAAAAGTTTGAGAAATGCTGGATTTTCGTTCTCTGTAAAAATTTGTGCCAAATGTATCATTGTTTGTTATAATGTCTAGAAACATGAAACACGGATTAACCACACAAGTGCAGTCTTGGTTTTAGCTTCTTTCTCTCTGTCCCCCCAACAAAAAACAATTTTTCAAAGAAATATTTAGGTAAAAATTAGGATATGCTTTAGTTTAAAAGGGTGGAAAGTGATAATATTTGCTTTTGCTTATAAATTAGTATATCGTACTCCAAGCACCAAGGATGATGCTTTGCAAGTATATTGTACACTGGCAATTTTGACCTTGATCCAAATAATCTTATATGGTTTGGCTATCAGGTAGATGGTCAGCTACTCCTGAAACATTGTATCAATCGAAAAATCCTGATAATTGGATCAAGAGCCCCAAAATAGCTTAAAATAACTATGTGCAATGATTTCACATTAAAGATCAAAAGCATATTGTTTGGACAATTTTCTGAGATGCCATACACATGATAAATTGTCAAGTGGATTGTTCTCATCTATGAGCACATGTGTGTTGTGTGCAATATGCATGGCTCAAACATTAGCCTCCTTAGGTTCAAGCATATTATTCTTCTATAACTTGTTAAAGATCAAAGAAAAAATGCTCCAGCTATAATTGATACTGACCACACGTTTTTGGTTAAGTTCTACCGAGTTTTACAGAGCTTGCCGACTTTTCCCTAGAACTGGTTGTCTTCTGCGCTGAATCTATCCATGCTGAACTCTGACACTTGTCCGTGACCAATCAGAGCTAATTATGCTGATTTTTTAGTACACTTTGTAATTTGTTTGCTGCTTTCTCTTCCATTTTAGCAACCAATTATCCTCAAATTAGTGATCAGACTTCTTAACATGTTATTATAGTTCAATGGACTGGCATGGCTGTTCCTGGGAGTTCCCACAAGTAGCTCATTGCTCTACAAGGAGGTAAATTTTCTCAAAGTGGTAATACTTTGTGTTTTTTTGGTCAGTGTTGAGATATATACAATTAATGAACACTTTTTTTTGGGTCTTGTTTCTGACAGGAATTTGAGAAGATGGCGGAAAAGGCACCAAATAATTTCAGGCTCGACTTTGCCGTGAGCAGAGAACAGACAAATGACAAGGGAGAAAAGATGTATATTCAAACGCGAATGGCTGAGTATGCAGAAGAGTTATGGGGGTTACTCAAAAAGGACAACACCTATATCTACATGTGTGGACTAAAAGGAATGGAGAAGGGGATTGATGACATCATGGTGTCTTTGGCTGCAAAAGACGGTAAGGAATAAATAAAACTGATGATATTGTAGCCTAAATTGCATGGTTAGGAATTGATATAGTGGTCACCTGATTCCTTTTTCTTGGAATTCTCTGTGTTTCAGGGATTGACTGGATTGAATACAAAAGGCAGTTGAAGAAGGGAGGACAATGGAATGTGGAAGTATATTGATGCTTGCTTCTTTATACCAGTCTCTTCTCTACAGAATCAGTCCTATAATTTTTCTATGATGTGTAGATAGGTAACTTCCTCTTTTGTTATTTGTATGAATTTTTCAAGTCGATTGTATTATTGTGGTCTCTCATAAGTTTCCTAAAAGAGGGATCATATAATGTAGTTGTAGCCAATTTCAATCTCTTGTATCTACAACTTAAAATGTATCTAAATCTATCCCATTTTTCTATGCAAGCAACTTACTGTCCATATGCATTGCGGCTAGATACTTCAACTGTATACCTGTCTCACAGTGTTTCTTAGGATGGATAAATGATTGCTTGATCATAATCACAGATTGATTGTATAAATTGGTCTAAAATGATCTTGTGTGTGGGTGTGTCTGGTTATACCCTTAAATAAATGAAGTGGAGTGAAAAGTTAGTAATGGTCACCTTTAAAATCAAATATTCCGTAGGCTTCTTCTTTCTGCACTATGAACTTGGTTTTATTTGAGGTTGAGGCCACTACTAATTTATAGAAGCTCTTAATAAATGGTACCCACCCATCTAGTGTTATGTTATGGACATGAAGAAGTATAATTATGCCATGTTATAGGGTAATATATATATATATATATATATATATATATTTATTATTATTATTATTTATTTTTATTTTTTTATAAGAACATAACATGTACAGATGTACCATCATAAAAAAATTAGTTTATTGCAAAAAAATAAAAAAAGTAATGAATAGTGGCATGTCGAGGGAATTCATCAAATTCAACATCATTTATTTATTATTTTTTATTTCTGATGCTGAATTTAGATCTGCATGTTTAGATCGTGACCAGGTCAAACGAAGAAAGTCAATAAGGAAGAAGTGAACCCATAAATGGGTTTTGTTCGATCAATCAATTGAGGACAAAGGACTGAGTCTTTTAGGTAAACTTTTCTTCTCAATCGATCGATCGGTTCCAATTGTTTGATCGATCGATTAGGGATAAAGTCTTCGGGGAAATTTATTATTTCTCAGTCGATCGATCGATCGAATAAGTTAAGTCCGCGAAAAGACAGAATTTCAATTTTCTTTTATTTTGAATGTAATTACTTTAGGGTAGTTTAGTAATTTTTGTTTTAGGGTTTTTATTCTTTTGAGGCCCACTATATAATGTCCTTATAAGCATTGTAACAGGAGTTGAAAAATGAGGAATGAAAAAAAATTAAGTTGCTTTTGTGCGTCTTGTGAAAGAGTGAATCTTTCGTAAAAAACTTGCGAAGAGTTTTCACCTTTGAGGAGTGATTCTTCAAAGTTATCGTTGGCGCGAAGCCGACAAGCCTCTTTGGAGTGAATCCGAAGATCTTCTATCTTATTCTTCTTTTATTTTTTTTTGTTTTAATTGAAGATTGAGAACCCTAACCCCTATCGTGCAGGATTTACGCTATTTTAGGGTTAGCGTGCGATTTGTCTCGCATCAAATTGGTATCAAAACGGTTCAAACCCTCGGTAAGTGGATTGACGAATCATGAGTCAAGACCAAATTCTCAAAGTCCTTCGTGATTTGAACGATTACATAGTTTCCATGAGAACGTTCGTGAAACGGTGGAACATTCCGATCGTGTGTCAAAAGATGGCGATGGTGGAAACACTATGGTGCGAGGAGAAAGGTAGATCATCATATCAACCTTGTTCCATAATTAAGCATATGTTGCTTCTTAATAATGTTTACTGCAGTTGCTAAGGTCACATCGGATAGTAGTTGCATGGCATGAGAATATCAGTAAGATACTTATCAAGACTTTTATTGACGATTTATCCGAGGATGTATTGGTAGTGATTCAAGCTTTGAGGCTGAAGGTTACAAGCTTCATCCCCATACCCTTACCCGTGAGAAGTCCTCTACAGGTTAAAGTTCCTCCACCCGCGCCCGTGATAGCACCTATACCAGTGGAAGATACTGAACCCACGGTGAATCCGAGTACGTCCATGCCTATGGAAGAATCAATGGAACCTGTTGCTCAAGTAGATCCAGTTATTCATATTAATCGTGTGCCTGAACAAAATTCGGTTTAAGAGCCCATACCGGTTGGCGAGACCGTTGCAGATCCGGAAATCGTTGAAGAGCCTGAGATCGTTGAAGCACAAGCTTCTGTGATCGGCCCTACCAAGCCCGAGACCGTTAAAAATTCTGAGATCGATGAAGGGCGAGTATACTTAATAACGTCTATCGATGCCGGCCAAAGTTCGAGATCGAACTTTTTCAAAGTAGAGGGGATTGATGCGGAATTTAGATCCGCATGTTTGGATCGTGACTGGATCAAACGAAGAAAGTCAACAAGGAAGAAGTGGACCCATAAATGGGTTTTCAAACGGCCCGTGAAGCAAAGTTGGGCATGTCTTGGTCGATCGATCGATTGAGGACAGAGGGCTAAGTCTTTTAGGTGAACTTTTCTTCTCAGTTTATTGATCGGTTCCAATTGTTAGATCGATCGATTAGGGACAGAGTCTTTCAGGAAATTTATTATTTCTCAGTCGATCGATCGATTCCAAAATTGATCGATCGATCAACCGAATAAGTTAAGTTCGCCAAAAGACGGAATTTTGATTTTCTTTTATTTTGAATGTAATTACTTTAGGGTAGTTTAGTAATCTTTGTTTTAGGGTTTTTCTTTTTTTGAGGCCCACTATATAATCTCCTTATAAGCATTGTAACAGGAATTGAAAAATGAGGAATGAAAAAAAATTAAGTTGCTTTTGTGCATCTTGTGAAAGAGTGAATCTTTCGTAGAAAACTTGCGAAGAGTTTTCGGCTTTGAGGAGTGATTCTTCAAAGTTATCATCGGTGCGAAGCTGACAAGCCTCATTGGAGCAAATCCGAAGATCTTTTATCCAATTATTCTTTTATTTTTTTTGTTTTAATTGAAGATTGAGAACCCTAACCCCTATCGTGCGGGATTTACGCTATTTTAGGGTTAGCGTGCAATTTGTCCCGCATCAACTTCTTATGGGTAAGTTGAGGTTGCAATAGTGTCAACCTTTCAATTGAGCTACAGACCCAACCCCTAAACTGCCCATAAGTTGTAGAAACCTGTACTACCAGCAATTTCAGCATCATTTTATCTTATATCATACATCCCGTGTCATCGGCTTCTTCACCTTGTCCCATCTATTTGGGATTGCCAAATCAATCTAGCTTTCTACACAATTAAGTTCCCTGAGTAATCTGGACATAGAGGAGCAAATAAAATTTTTTGCCTCACCAAGTCATTTTTTTTTCGATAATTGAGCTCGAGGTTGTTGGATCCTCACCAAGTCATGTTATAACACCTAGATATTGGCATTCATCATTCATACCCCATTAAATATATATTAAAAAATTGATTAACAGGTTTTTTAATTCCTTAGAATGATTACATTAGCATCCTATGGAAATCCATTTATATTGCTGAGAGAAAAAAGTAACTCATAAACAGTTTGAATATGAGATTGTTTCTTGTTTAGACTTTAGATAGGGCAGTACTTTCTTTAAGTGAAACTTTGATCTCCTAGAATTAAAAACCCTCCGATTCAACAGTCAATTTGCATAAGAACTGCCAACTCGGGGAGGTCATCATCATTATCATAACAGCCTTATCGCATCTATTTGCAGTCGGCTTTGCGAATCCTATTTCTCCACTCGTTTCTGATCAACTCAGGGAAGTGTCGTTATTTTTTAAATCCATCATTGTCATTACCCGTCCCATCTATTTGGGTCTGCCATTTTTACATGAGAAAGTGATGGGGCATGATGATATTGTAGGCTCCTTTCAATTTATCAAAGGGTGGGGCTATTCGTTGTTGGAGAATGAGTATGATGTCTCCTAATATCTTGCATAAAAAAGACTTGGCGATAAAGTCTATGAGATCTTCGAGTTTGGAAGGGCTAAGCTCTCCCAGAAAAAGTGTAATGGATCAACCTTATATATGAAGGAAGCATGTGGATGCTTGGTTAAGACTCGGCCCATAGTTTTGCATCCACTATTATTTGGAATTGTAGATTACAGGCATCATGGGCATGTATCATGTTCCAAAGGTGTTTGAACCCTGTATGAAAATGCTTCTCAGAGTATCACCCAATGTTCCCATGTTGAGGACATAATTTTGATCTTAGCTCGTCCTCTTGTCTTGACAATTCTGCAAGGCCCAATATTTTATTTTACTTCAACCTGTCTGCTAGAAGCCAAGTCTATATTCGTGCATGACCCTTTTCTGTGGAAATTATTCCGATCTCAGGGGAATGCAATGGAGTTTTTGGCAGTAGAACAGAGGTTTCTGCAGGCTACGCGAGCATTAATTGTCCATATTCTCATGTTTACCATAATGAACAAAGGTTTCTGCAGTTTACACGAGCATTTTATGTATGCATTGGTATGTACTCGATACTAATGTTAGTTACCAAAATGACTTAATTTGAAGGAAATTTGGAGCTAATTAGCATTTTGGTTTTTAGATTTGATCTTCCTGTTTCAATAACTCCATTTAAGTATCCTAAGGCAGATTATGATCATGGGGATATCTGTGATTCCAACAATCTTCTAACTATTCTCTTAGGTGAGATCATTATTAGTAACTTTAATAATAGAAGATGAACATTGTTTTTGGGGATCTGATTTAGATATATTGAACCCCTTTGATATTGGAGAGAATGGGACATTATACATATCATGTGGCAGAAAGAGTTGGATCTTCTGAATCAAAACAAACCACCTTTCAACTATTGGAATTGAGTGGAATCCAGTCCCAAAAAATGGTTCGAGCCAATTTTCCATCAAGAGGTGCATACAAAATGCCAATGTACATTGAAGAATTGTAAAGGAAGTGAGTAGAATATCATCTACCTAAGCTGGTATTGCTCACAAAAATCAGCATGGTGCGTAAGAAGATAATATTGATAGAGCAAAAACGCTTCAAAAAGCACATAGATCAAGTGTGATGATATTTGGCATTGTCATCTGCTCAGTTGTATGTACATGATCGTTTCTCCACTCATTTATGTTCAGGGCTAAACTCCTTATCACTCTATAATTCGTCATATCTCCTCTTATTATGTCCCTCCAAATCGATTAGTTTTCCCCTTCTGCGACTTCCTCGTGCTTGAATTGTTTCAACCCTTCATATAAGGACTGTTTCTAGTCTTTGATAGACATGCCTAAACCATCTAAAACAACATTTCTAAATTTTTTCATTTGCTATTGCCACCCTAAGCTTACTCAAGCAAACACATCTTAACCACATGTACTTCATCTTTGTATCACTTCTTTGCAGCCAATACTCGCACCATTGAATAATGCAGATCTTATTATCGTTGATGTGTTTATTAATCTAAGAAGCACAGTGATCACACAACACAACAATTATTGCCTCCACCTTGCATTGATCTTGTCTGAGATATCAAGTTCACCAAGTAGGAGATAACAAATATTGAAATCTTTGACATTGTGAAAATAAGTGTTTCTTCTTTTTTTCTTTTTTCTTTTTTTTTTTTACAATTATTCTTCAAGTTTTTGTGTCACTATGCTTGCACTTCATATCTTCAATCTTTATTCTGCTTATTTTCAAGCCCCTTAACAAGTGTCATTTCCTTGTTACTTTGTGTGGCTAATGAGCACCATATCAGTAACCAAGAACATGTTCTATGGAAACTCTTATATTTCTATGTCAACGCGAACAAATAAGGACTCCAAGCTAGACTCTTGGCACAATTAACTTCAACAGGGAATTCAGTCATCTCTCCATCCATAGCTCGTACAGTAGTTACTACCCTATCATACATAATCTCAATATATGCATTAGGAATGGATTTCCTCTGCAAACATCTACCATATTATTTGTCTCGATGTCCTACATAAGCTTTCTCCAAATTGATAAAAACCGTAGGTGAATTTTTCATCCTCTAAGCTTTTTTAGAAGTTGCTTTAGTAAGAAAATAGCTTCAATTTCTGTTCCCAACCCAAAGTGATTTTTAAAAACATTAGTTTCTCATCCTAACCGCCCCTTCTCAATTATCTCCCAAAGTTTCATGATGATTCAGAAGTTTAGTACATTAGTGGTTGACACCAAGGATCAAAATATTGGTTTCGGTTTCGGGCATGACCGAAACCGAAAATTTCAACCAAAATTTTGGCTGAAATTTTGAACCATGGTTGACAAAGTTTCAGATATTTCCTTTATTTCTCCAAAAGCTTTTTCTCCATCCCGCAAGCATCTATTTTTTTAAATATCTTGTTGAGCAATTTAGTCAAACAAACCAACCCCGCCCTCACACCACGACAGAGACCTCTAGACAATCCATACAATCCCAATGGTTGGTAAAGTTGGGGTTGCAAGTAACTATGATCAATACAAAAACCCTATTAATTTAATATTGAAAACTGACCTTAATGTAATTTATTTTAGTTTTGGCTTTATCTTTGAGTTCTTCGGTGGGAAGTCTCAACTCTCAAGCATAACCTCAACTTGCTTAGTGAAAACAAAAATCAATGAAAGAAACAAGTACTCATTAAAAGCTGACTTCCATGATTTTTTAGCTCCTGACACCTGTAAAAGTCATCATGTGACATCATCATCGGATGGTAGGCTTTTTCATGAGCTTGATAATCTTTTGATGCCGAGTGAAGCCCTGTTAATTCATTCAGGTGCTTCATATTCTTTCCCCTTAGGATAAAGTAAATAAATTCCTTATTTTATAAGATCTCACCTTAAGACCTTACACAAAGCGCTCACAGTTTCACTTTTTGAGTTTCTATGTAGACATTTTTTTAGGAATCCAAATTGTCTAAGTGGCTAAACATGATATTAACATCACTCAGCCCCAAAAAAGTCATCGAAGGATTCAAACTTCAAACTTCAAACTATTTGATTGGGAAAGATTAATATAAGAGTGTTGTTCATATATAACAAAATGACCAATTAAAGTGTTTGGATTAAAAAATAAATAAAAGAAAGTGCTTGGATTAGAAGGTCATAAGATGTTTTGGTAGCCTATCAAAACCCCAATCAAGCCAACCCTGGTCGGATTATGTTACTAAAATGCCTAGCGCGTCCGAAGGCAGTTTGGTTCAGGTATGATTATAAAAGCCTTTAGTTGTCCCCCACATATATTAAGGCCTCTGAGGGAGTTGTAGATATATGTAGTGCTTAAAACTTATTAAATACTTATAAGGCTATCAATAACCATAATAAGCATGGTGACCTTATTGCATTTACAGAATAATCACTTTTCTTCTTTCAGTTTCTAAAAATGAAAAGAGGAGGCAAAGAGGAACAAGACAGAACACGCTGTCCGCCATCCACTTCAATAGCCGTCAATCAAAAGCGACAACTCCTTCTCAAAACCCTAACCAATCATCCAACGGTACTCCTGGCTCCTTTTCGAATCTTCAATCCCCATTCGTTCGATTGTGCAGTAAAAAGATTATAAACTTTACTAAGTAGGGTTATATTTTTAAAATATTTTAAAATATGAGCGCCTGGGTAGGCAAGCGTTAACACCTCTGCAGAGAAGCTCTGGCGCCTCATTTTAAGGGCGCCGGCGCTTCGGAAAAAAAAAATTAAAAATTTTATTTTTTATTTTTTATTTTTATGGAAGTGTCGGCGCCCTTAAACGAAACGAAGCACCGGTGCTTCGTTTAAGGGCGCCGATGCTTCGGGAATATATATATATTTTTTTTTTATATATAGAAGCGGCAGCGCCCCAAAACGAAGTGTCGGCATTTCATTTAGGAGTGTTGGCTCTTCGATTTGTTTGTTTTTAGAAGGCCAAAGACTTTTGAAACGCCAAGACTTCATTTTCGGTGTTACGCTTCACTAAAGTACTAGCGTCATTATTCGCCTCACATTTTTTATGTAAAATATATATAAAAAATAAGTCAGACACTTTCTTAAAAAAATAGAAAAAAGAAAGACTTTAAAAAAGTCAAGAATGACGTTGGAAAGGTATTTTGATTGCAACCCTAGTTAGTAAAGTAGGCCCTATGCCACCCATCACTTTACAAAAAGGACGTTACATGTCGCGCTCATATCAATTAGTGTAGAGATATCTCTACGCCCGAGCGCATATCCTCGGGCCTCATATATTATTATATATTTACAAAACTAGATGCCAATACTAGATTGCATCTATCATCAATCTGAATCGTTCAAACAACGAACACATCACTTTGATTGCACGTGCTTAAAATCTTTGACTGCTTTGAATCCAATGATGGATATTGCATTTCGCTCCAATCTTTGGCCTCATGGATCTTGAGATAATGGGCCTAACATCGGACGGTCAGACTTGATTCACATGATATACATCAAATACATCGTGAAAAGTGATCTAAGAGGCACGTTTGATGTACAACCATGATTGTGTTTACTTTTTGGGTAGGTTGTTATGTGAAATCAAAATCTGGCCTCGTGATGGTATGCCCTTTATCTCAAGATTCATTGGGTGGACGATTGTGGTGAAAAGTGATCTCCATCATCTTATTCAAATTGATAAACGATACATTGGGATGAGAAGAATGAATTTGTGATTTTAAATAAAGGTACCCATTCTCCTTCATTCGAAACCCACTTTCCTCCATCCAACACCTCACCCCCTTCATCAGACCCTCACTTTGTCTCCTTTATCCAAACACTTCAGCTCCTTCATCATAAACTCATTTCGTCTCCTTCATCCAACACCTCACTCCAGTGGGGGAATCAGGATTCTTATCTAAGTAGGGCGCAATTCGGTTCGATTTGGATTGCTTGAAACCAAAAAAACTCAGGAAAAATTGAAAAAAATACCCTAAAAATAGGTATTTTAACTGAACCGAACCGAGTCGATTTCGGTTTCAGTTTCAGAAAAAAAATAAAAAAAATAAATCGAATGGGTTTCGGTTTTGTTTCAATTTGGGCACTAAACTGAACACTGAAAAAATCGGGTTCGATTCGGTACATTGAACCTACATCCCTAATATCTCATGAATAGAGCTGCAACTCACATTCAAAATTTTAACAAATATTGGGCTTGAAAATATAAGAGAAATAAAAAACTAATTTCATATACCATACTTTTATCAAAAATAAAAAAAAATTCCACATACCATACAAATAAAATAAAATTAAAAAACCCTGCATTAACATTGCTAAATTGCTATAAATTTAACAGATACATTTTCTTTGATGGATTGACTTTCTGAAAGTTCTTGACGACTGAGGTTATGCGATCGGAGTCGAAGACCTCCGATTTGTTGAGGAACAAACCTTTAAGGCTTTAGAGAGAGAAAAGAGAGAGATAACAACTGAACAGAGGAAGGGTGTGCCAGCGTGAGTTTAGCGAAGAGAAAAGAGATAGAGGGTTTAGAGAGGTTTTCCTCTTTTAGAGAGGGAAAAGAGAGAGAGAACAGAGGGAGCCGAGAGGGCGTGGGTTTAGAGAAGAGATGGGGTCGGTTTAGAGAGAGATAACAGAGGGCGTGGGTATAGAGAAGGGAGGGTTTAGAGAGAGAAAAGGGATAGATAGAGGATTTAGAGAGAGAACATAGGTATAGAGAGAGGGTTTAAAAAGAAGGGAGGGCGTTTGTTTAGAGGCGTGGGTTTAGAGAGAGAAAAGAGATAGAGATAGAGATAGAGGGTTGAGATAGAGAGAAAAGACACAGTGAAGGGGTTTAGAGAGATATAAGACACAGTGAAGGGGTTTAGAGAGAGAAAGCGGGAGAAGGGAGCCTTTTTGGGTTTTGGTGAAGCGCTCACCGCTTTTCGAACGTCTAGAGTGGTTTATACTGCCTCCCTCTTCTTGTTGTCCCTAGTTATTTTCCAAACCCAAAATTTGCAATGGCACCAAGGAACCACCAACCCTTTACAACCCTAAACTTTGCGATGGCATTGAGGAACTACCGTCCATCTTGTAATCTGATCATCCAATGGCAAACCCATGACCTCAAAATCTCTCAGCCATTGCCATCTTTGCGAGATTGGTACCCATCTTTGATGCCACAAAGGACCCACCATCCATCTTGTAATCTGCTTGTCCTATGGCAAGGCTCATGATCTCAAGATCCATTGAGAGATGAGAGTTTAGGGTATTGAGATCGAAATATTTGAATTTGATGAGCTCTATGAAGTAGGTTTTTGGAATTAGGTGGAGTTTCCATGCCATAGAGGTTGAAGATGAAGACGGCAATGACAATATTTGTAAATTTTTGAAGTTAGTAAGTGGTAAAACGACTTTATGCTCTTCTATTAGCGTTTGTCTGACAGTCAAAGGCAATCAACGGCAATCTACTAACCCTAAGGAATTATTTACACTAAGATATATAGGTATAATCAGGAGACGGAGAGCAATTTCAAGATAACCAGGGGGCTAAAAGCAAAATGCCCTTAAAATTATGACCACCCAAAACATCTTATAAATAGCCAATATATAGAACCAGAGGTAGCTCTCTTTTGTAAGGGCAACCACTCACGCCAAAGAACATTGATTGATTTGAATAACATTGAATGATTTGAATAGACAATGGAGATTAATTTTTATTTTTATTTTTCGCACAATAAATTTCGAGATTATGATTGTATCATCAAAATACAAGTTATTTATTCCATATAAAAAATAAGTGACCTTAAGATTAATTTGTGCATGCCACGTTAATTTAGATTGCATATCGAGTAGTGTGTTATATGGAATAAAAAATTGACCCAATAATAATATGCCTATGATCAAGATCCATTACGATTGGGACAAAAAGTGATATTTATCGGGCGAATTCAATCAGCTGAGGTGCCCTCAATAATATGCAAATATAGGTACCTTTAATCAAAATGTTGACCAGATAAGATTAGTGAGTGACTATAACAGTTTTGTCGACTCACAAGTTATAAGCCATAAAAAAGGCCGTCTCCATCATACGTTTTGCTCAAGAGAAGATAAAGATTACACGATAGTGAATGCCAGCCGTAGAATTTTGTGAGTTATACAACTTATATTTTGTATAAGAATTCCATCAGATCTTTCGAAAAAATAATTCCCTAAAAATATAAAGAATTGCTATGTTTTGCTGAGTGTGTGACGTGGCGAGCGATGCGATTTTTAAGGGCAGCGTAAATATATAAACCCTAGACTCGGAGACCACGGGAAAGAAGAGTTAGGGTTAGGTTACTTTTTCTCTTCGGGCGGTCTGGTTTCTAGGGTTTGTGTGATTTCTTTTTTTCTGTGTCTATCCTCCATGGCGCAGGGTAGTAGATCGACGGGTGTGGTGAAGTGGTTCAACGTCCAGAAGGGTTTCGGCTTTATAACCCCTGATGACGGAAGCGAAGATCTGTTCGTTCATCAGTCGTCGATCAAATCGGACGGCTACAGGAGTCTTGCTGAGGGAGAAGCTGTGGAATTCGAGATCGAGAACGGCGACGATGGGAGGACTAAGGCCGTGGATGTGACCGGTCCCGACGGATCTTTCGTTCAAGGAAGCAGGAGGGATAGCTTTGGCGGCGGCGGCGGCGGCGGTGGAAGAGGAGGTGGCCGAGGCGGCGGCGGAGGTTATGGTGGCGGAGGGAGTTATGGAGGAGGCGGCGGTTATGGGTTTAATGGAGGTGGAAGGAATGGCGGGAGAGGCGGAGGAAGAGGAGGAGGAGGAGGAGGAGGAGGCAGGAACGGTGGTGGGAGTTATGGAGGTGGCGGCGGAGGTGGTGGATCTTGTTATAACTGTGGAGAGCCTGGTCACATGGCCAGAGATTGTTACCAGGGAAGCGGCGGAGGTGGAGGTGGTGGAAGGTACGGTGGTGGTGGTGGTGGTGGCGGCGGCGGAGGCGGCGGCGGCGGCGGCTGCTATAACTGCGGAGAGCAAGGGCATTTTGCTAGAGAATGTCCTAGTGGCTCTATGAAATGAATGACTTTTTAGCTTTTGTTTTGTTGGCCCATCGGATATTTTACAGTGGTTATTTTTTGTCGTTGATGGCGGCGATCAATGATCGTCCTAGGTGGGTTTTTTTGGCTTCTCGGATATGCGTTTTTAGTTTTTATTTTCGTGTTTTTGGTTTCTGCTGATGTTGGGGTTTTATGTTTGAAAGAGAGAGAAAGTGAAGATTTGTGGTTTAGAAGATGTTGGTTTCTCTCTTTATTTTAATAGATATAGAAATTTATATGGTTTGGTTGATGCATTAGCTATTTTTTAATATTTTAGATGTTTTTTTCAGTCTCTTTAATGGTTTGCATCTTTTCTATTTGTCATCTATACGTGGTTGCGTTTTTTATGACTCCATATCTAATTGCTCCTACTACTTGTTTAAGATTCTTCTTATTTGTGATTAGAAATTTTTAATAGCTATTGGTAATGATTATAGTGATTAACGGAGTATTATTTTTGTTTCCTGTTCCATATATTTCCCACTTACGTACCTCTTTTTAATATTATGTTGAAAAAGTTCCATGTGATTGGATAAATTAATCAGCTCTAGAAATCTTAAGCAAGGTTTTAATATTTTATGATTCTTATATTGATATTATTCTATTGAACTATTAAAGTATGTCTGGATGTGTGAAGACTTTATTATTGAGGATTTGAGGTTGGTGGTTTATAGAACATGAAACATCAGCCATCAATTATCAATTATGAAATATCAATTAGTTTGCAATGTAAAAAATATCAATCAATTTGTACTGTAAACAAATATAAACACAAATCAAATATGAAATTGCATATATATATATATATATATATATATATATATATATATATATAATATTAATGTTTTTTTATATAAATATCATGATCAAAACTGGTCTAAGTATCAGACTTAACGGCTGATTGTTAAATATTAAATGATTTGAATAGAACTTTAATGTCTGGTTATTAAAATATATATAAATTTCATTGAATAATGAATAAATAGCAATTGCATAAACTACAGTACATGCTTGTAAATTATCCAGCATTATGGTCTTCTCACAAAATTGGAATCTGTTATTTGAATCTCTGCCATATTTGGGTTTTTTTGGAGAGATCAATCATTTGATCTCCACTGATTTTTTGAGTTTTATGGCAAGATCCGCTGTCATTTGATCGCTGCTAGTTCCTTGCGTTTTTTGCGATATCGATCTCATTTGATCTTCATTAGGTTATAGCGACAATTTAAGTATATTGATAACCATGCTAAACGCATCGGTTTCTTTATTAACGTTATGATGAATTGGTGGTTAGTTTGATAAGGCCGGGTTTTATGAGGAGATCAGTCATTTGATCTCCACTAGTTCTTTGAGTTTTATGGCAAGGTCGGTTGTCATTTGATCTCTGCTAGTCCGTTGAGTTTATGGCGAGATCGGTCTCATTTGATCTTCGCTAGTTATTAGATATATGGTTATAGATCAATCTCTATAATACTGTACCCTGCCCATGTTAAGGTTATATAGACGGTTTAAGTATATTGGTAAGTGATAACTATAATCTATATGTTAGTTTCTTTATTAACATTATGATGAATTGGTGGTTAGTTTGATAAGGCAGGGTTTTATGGGGAGATCGGTCATTTGATCTCCACTAGTGCTTTGAGTTTTATGGCATGATCGGTTGTCATTTGATCTCTGCTAGTTCATTGAGTTTATGGCGAGATCGGTCTCATTTGATATTCACAAGTTATTTGAGATATATTTGAGATATTTGATCTTCGCAAGTTGTCATCTCTATAATGCTATAGCCTGGCCATGGTAACTAAATGTGTTAGTTTCTTTATTAACTTTATGATGAATTGGTGGTTAGTTTGATAAGGCATGATTTATTAATTCGTTTGGTAAATCGTTATGGCTTTACCGTGTAATGGAATTACTCATCAACAGACTGCAGCTGCTGGTAAAAAGTGGAGATTAAATTTCTTCATAAATTGATTGCATGAATTTGGTTGCAAAATTGCTAAATTGTTTTGTATAAATTTGAAAAGTTTATAAGAAATTCATTGTCTTGCTAACAAGATGTTAACCTAAATTAATTCTGTGTAACCAAGTATTGAAATCACTTGGTGAGAACTGCAGTCGTAGGTGGTAAAAAGGGTATGAGATTTTGTTAACATTGCATCGATAGCTATCTTTTGTTTGCACAATTGTAAAATGGTTTTGCTTAAATTGCAAATGTCTGTAAAATCTTCATTATTTTGCTAATATGATATTAGATTAATAGAGGTAAAATCTTCATTATTTTGCTAAATCGTTGTTACTCATTATAATGGTGAAGATATCTTTGCAAAATTTTGATTTCATCGTATGTTGTCTCAAAAATTGTGGTGTGTACAGACGGATATCATTTATCTCAAGTAGTCGAAACTGCTCTCCGCGATGGTTCTGCTCTTCTTCATGGCATAGCAACAGTATAGCCCTTTTAGAGGAGAGCTACCTGATTGCCTGTCTATTTCCTAATTGCTAATTGTTGTCGATTACCTAATGACTATTGTGAACCACTGCATGTCTTTAGGCATTGGTTGTACTCTCATATCGTTGAGATTGAGGTTCTAAGATCTCTCTCCATTTTCCCTCTGTTCATTTTTTCAGTTTCAGTTTTTGCCCCAGTTCCTCTGTTCATTTTTTCAGTTTCAGTTTTTGCCCTGATGGATAAAGAGCAATCCAGTTTTCCTCTTCATTTTTTTTTAGTTTTTTCCCTGATGGATAAAGAGCAATATAACAAACCGGCAAAATGCTCGGGCAACACCTACCCCATCTCAGAGAGAAATGATAATCTCACCCCAAAGAGCCCATCCCAGGAAAACCATGAGCCCGAAGGAAAACAGGTTAATGAAGCATGCTTTCCCACTTGAGAGGAAATCCTTGCCCTCTAACTGATCCGTTGAAATCGATGACCAAATCCAATTCAAGATTTAATCACAAACACCATTAATAATCAGCCGTGAAGGCTACCTAACCATTTGGAAAATCATATTATTTCTTTCCGAGCAGATAATCACATGACCTTCAAACTGAACTCCATCCCATTCAGCCATTATTAGATCACCACAATTCATTAAAGAAGCTCAAGATAGTTTTCCAAACTTCTCGTCACCCAACGATGAAGTAATAAAATGATTCAAAAAATTTTCTTCTTGTAAACGCATCACACTCCCATATCTGAAATTGATGGTAAGGGTACGACCTCCATCACACTCCACCTGGAAAACTTAATCTTGGAGGGAAGCTTCTTCCGCCTAATTTTTTACCCACTTTTAGATAATTCTGAGGCCTACTACATATTTCTATCTATGTATTGATTAAAATGTGTTTGTAGTTTTATAGCTGTCATAGGAGTGTTCACTCAATCTTGTATATGATAAAGTGGGAATATCAATCTCTGTTTTTGTTTTTCTTGTTATTGGATTGAATGCAATGTGAGCTTACCAGGAGACACGATGCTCATTGTTTAAAAGAAGTGACTTTTGGGTCTAGCATGCTCTTCAAAAAAGCTTTGTAACTGTTACAAGTGCTGATGGATTTCATACAACTTTCATGATAACTCATGAATGAGATGTTTGTCTACTCTCATCTTTTCATGCATTTGGTACCAAATTAAATATATTTCTATTGGTTACAAATTCTTGTCTTACCTTGTTTTAACCATGTTTGTATATATGATCAGTATAAACAGTCCAAATGATTGTTCATGAGTGGAACATATATCACAAAAAGAATCATACTAAGAGGATGCAAACCATGGTTCAAAATTTCGGATGAAAATGATAGGTATGAGTTTAGAGGTCAATACTTTGAATGTGTTGTACCGGTGCATTATATATATATTGGTGAAGTATCGGATGATACATACCAACCGGTACAATATCGGATGATATATACCAATTTTAGAGTTAGATGATCCGTACCATGAAAATGGTATTTTAGACCATAATTGAAACTGTCTGACAAATGAGCTTCAATATTAGCTGTTAAAATTACAAGGCGTGGATTCGACTAAGCATGATACCCGTTCAAGTGGTCATCACATAGATTGGATGCTGCCTAGGATTATATCGAAATAGTGCATAAATGTGAAGATTTGTCCAATTTCAAATGTAAATTAGTATAATATCCTCTACAAGTCCAACATAGAAGGTAAGTTTGAAGACATACTAATTCATACTCTTTACTAATATATTCATGAGATATAGAAAGATAGAAACCATAATTAGCACTATGACTAATTAATCATCTAGAATGAGCATGGTATAAAGATGTAGCCAGCTTTCTCCATGGCATGAGCATACATGTAAATTGCTTACAACGTTCAGACATAATAAACGGTTAAAAGAAGAGAGTTGAGAGGGTGCCAAAACTTTTTGGATGTTTGTTTTTTTCGTCATATTTGAAAGTTAATATGGTGTAGATGGGTGGTGGAAACAATTAGCGAGGGATATTTTATAGTCCATGGTTGTGGCGGTTGTAAGGAGGTGGCGGCAAAGGAGCAGTGGCATTGATGGTCAGATGAGGAAGTAATGTAGGTGGGGGGCACTGGTAGCACTTTGTGAAGAGGCCAAAACTATCTATTTGGCGTACGAAGTTTGTGACACTTGCCCATCCACCGAACCCGAACCCAACAATAAACACCCACACCACTACAAACATGTTTATAGAATAAGCTCCTGCCCACCGCCCTAAAAATGATGGGGGTTGCTCCACCGCGTTCTGTAACAGAATAATACATGCACATACATTAACAAATCAACATCCCATAAATATGAGTATATGTATAACTGTATCTTTTTTTAAAAATAGGGTGAGGTGGGTCAGCTTTCAAACTATGTTACAAAGTTAGTCAACCAAATATTCTTTATCTATAATCACAGTTTGAAATCTCGGAAACCAGAGAGGTCTTAGATATACTAATTCGGTGACGTTTAATCGATACAACGTGAAACATGTTTCAAATGATCTTATACTTCACTGGTATAAATGAGAAACATGCTTTTGAGAGTTGATCTTAAGGTTATGATGTACTTATCAAATGATCATGTATTTATTTTACCTACCACGCATCCCTAAGAGTGATTGTAATGATCACTTTTGGAGATACGGGGAAGAGGAATCAACAATAGGCCTTCTGTTAGGTGGGCTATATAATCTCAACATCTATTGTATTAAAGGTTGAGACTGAAAAAAGTCTCATCTAAGACCCAAAAGTCTGGTTGTATTTTGTTAGATGGGTATCCATTCAGAAAATGACCTGGGTTCGATTCCTTCAGCGCGTCTAAAATTGTCATTTAAAATAACTAAAAGTTAATTAAGAAAAATAAATGACTTTTCTGTAATTTGGTTTTAAAATTATTGAAATATCCATGAGGACCGTATTTAAGGGAAGGTCCACAAGCAGTGTTATTTAAGGTGCCGTGCTACAGTAGCATTACTAAACAAACTGTAGTCAACATGGTTAGTCAACTTTTAAAGACCACCAAGGATAGGCTGTCAGAATTCCTCAGGTTGCAGGCTACAAAACATTGATGGGCCATTGTCCCAAAGAGCACGCCAATGAGGCAAATGGCCAATCCAAGCTTGATTGAACGAACACCTTGGGTTTGATGCTCACTTTTCCGCATGAACCGTGAACACCTTGGGTTTGATGCTCACTTTTCCGCATGAGCCGTTGGCTCATGCCAATATTCATCCTACTCCCTATGAGCTGACCGCTTGTCAGCTGTGTACTCTCAGGCCCAGATTTCAATGCTCTTTAAAGCCTGTGACCAGTCAGTGCCCAGCTTACAAGACAGCTCATTGTAGACAAATTCTTTCGATAAATGAGTTGAAATATCGGGCTGCTAGCCGAGTTGTCTTGGGATTAGTGGATGTGCCGCAACGTATCGGCTATACTGATATATTTGATTATTTTGAATGAATCGAGAATTTTACCTCTCTGGCGTTGGCGGAACGAAAGGTAAGCATGTGGGCAAGAGCAGGGATAATGTAAACGGTGAAGCTGACGAGGAGAGATCCAACGGTGGAATTAATAGGTCCGAAAAAGGGAAAGATGATGGCCAAGAACCAAATAGGGATCACAACCGGGAGCCTTGCCATGGCCCGCTTGCACATACTTTTGCACTCATGCATCCCAATCGCCTTCTCCCATACAAAATAGAGTGGTGTGCATGCGAACCCAAATGTTATGAACTGCCCTTTTTCAAACAAACAAACAAACAGCTTCCTTGTCAGTCGCATACATACAGACAAACAAACTAGCTATCTCAAAAGTCTCAAGTTTTTTTTAAGTTTTTTTTTCTCGTCTCTTGAAACGGAGTAAAGATCAGTTGTAAAGCTCATGTATTCTCCTTTTACAAAGGGGCACGAGAACCGAGAAACCTTATAATATATATCCTTGGTGTTCGTGAGTTGGGCATCTATCTTGCATATTTTTGAAAAGGAATATTGGTAGGGCTGTCTAGCGGGCCGGCTTGGGTCTAGGAGTCCCGGACACCTAGTCCGGTAATAGGGGCCGAGGGTAGGCTTTAACTTCGGCGAGCTTTTATTGATCCACCCCCCTAGCCTTAAGTGGGTTGGGCTTCTGCTCTATATGTTATTTTTTATTTTTTCCTTTTAAAATTATTCTTTTCGCTGTGAATAGAAAACAGATATTTTGAATGGGCCAAAAGCAATTATAAGACCTCTCATTATAAATATTTAAATTAACAAAATATATTTACAAATTACACTATCTATTTCAAAAAAATTAATCTGATAATTTCATTGTAAATAATATAATTTACATTTTAAATACTTATATTAATATATTTAATATTTGTAAAAGAGATGTATGGAAAGACAGCCCTTACCCCAAATGCAGAGCGGGCATTTTGTTTTGAGGCTCTAGCAACGCCCTCTTATGACCAAGCCCTAGATCGAAGATATTAGGGCTGGGTCAAGCGGGCCGACATGCCAATCCTACCCTATTGACACCATTAAATATTGGCACTGACTTTAAATGATTTTAAGCCATTAACTATTCCAATTGATCTTGTACCATTACAGCATGATTTACTGCTATGCTACAACTAGTGCACATATGTGATCATGGAACATGACTCGAATGAAGACACGTTAGTAGCAAGATGAAGAGAATCATTCCAATTTCGAACTTTAATAACTGCCGATTTTTTCTGGCCCATTTCTAGTCATTCACTATAACAGTTTGGATTGCTCACATCTTACAGGGTCGTTTTGGAAAAGTAGATGCGCCTAACAAGTGAATAAAAGCCAAAAACAATTAGGAGTTAGTTTTGGTTGGACTTGCCTGATGGATGAGCATTAGAATGACTGCCATATCTCTGAAGGGGGACCTCGGGAGCAGGGCAAAGGCGTTGGAGTGATTGAGAAGCATGTCTCCAAATGCCCAGTACACAGCTACCGCTGAAGGAAGAGTCAGCGTCAATACGTACATTGTGGCCAGTAGGTATATGGCTTTGAATCTCTGTGGCTTCCACATGGCGTGCATGATCTCCCTGCCATTTCCCACACACCCATCAATCTATCATATTCCTCTTATCTTATTTTATATACATAAATAATTATTAACATATCATGAGATGAATTTAAGAGAAAAAGTCAAAAAACAGTTTACAAAATTTATAGTACACTATATAAGCAACTAATAATAATCTAATTACGCTAACGACAAAGCTCCTAACTCGTCTTGTCTTACACTGTAACTGCATGTCCGCCGAATGTATAGAGAATGTTTGTAGCTCCCGTGAAGTAGAGAACCAGTTTGGTTGGACCCGAGTGCACTACACCTTCCACCTTTATTTATTATTCAAAAAAAAAAAAAAAAAAAATTATTGAAACTTAACTTCATCATTCAATGTTTGAAGCTTTATATATATATATATATATATATATATATATATATATATATAAATAATATATTAAATGACTAATGGGTTTTTTTCCTGTATGTTTATTAATGTTTACCTGTCCATGCAAGAGAGATCCAATGGTGAGATACCAAGATGTATAGGTGGTCATTATGAGGCCTAAGAAGGACCATATTCTGTAGTTATGGAATGAAGGAATGAAGACTGTAGTGGCACAACAAGCTCCGAAGATGTAAGTCCAAGTTCTCTTGTCTAGATTATCATTTATGTAATAAATGTTGCTGCCGTAATACAAGATGAAGAACTATCAGTTTTAGATTCTTTTTGAAAGATAAAATTAGAAGAATGTATGAGAATTGGATAAGATACCTAGCACAAGCTATGAGTTGAATGACGGATCCAAACAAGAGAAAGGTGCAGTTGAAGGCTAAACCAACATTCCTCCAATGCTTACCAAGAAGCCCGTCAAGAACTTCGAACCACTTTATTATTAATTAATATAAAATAGGAACGCGAGAAAAGTAAAGGAAACCCACGTTAGGAAAGAGTTTAAAATATTAGAAAGAGATGAAATATGCCATGTTCGAATGTGTTAAAAGAGGATTTTTGGACTAAACCTGAATAACGTGGTTTCTGAAATCAACTTTCTCCCTTTCTTTCCTGGTTCTATACTCTACATATAAAATACTGATGAGATACGCAGTCCAACTGCCCAGCAAACCGTAGAACAACTGAAAAAGGATGCCGGATAACATCCCCAGCTGAGAAAATGAATATGGTAATGTGAGGAGAACCTGAGCTACCTGAAACAAACAAATCCAAAAACAATACAAAATGTAAAAACTCATCAATAGAAGAAGCTAATTTTCATGATTTGAGAACGAGAAACTAAGTGAAAGTAGAAGAAGAAGAAGAGAATCCATTATTGATCTCTTTCAAGAAGAAGAAAGGGACCTGATTCGACGCGCAGCTAAACCAGGCATCATAAACCGACCCACCATTCCAAAAGAAATTAGATAACTTCGATTTCATTGTTTTGGGCTTTCCTTCAGTCTCCATCTCCACATAGCTCCCGACGATCACCGTCTCTACCATCTTATCAGTTGCCATTAGTTCTCTTTCTTTGCTTCTTCTTCGACTGCTTAAGACTCGAAAGTGAGGCTACGCCTCCTGGTATTTATACAACATGACGAGTTGTAAAAAGGTCGGAAACGCTCGTTTAAAAGATGGATGGTTTTGCAGACCATGTATGATGCATCGTTTTGATCAAAACCGCTTGTGGATGAAAGTTAGTGGTTTTGATGAAAGTGCTGGTGGTTTTAAGCTTTTTTGGCTTGGTGTATACTTATACTAGCGTGGGTGGCTGCTCCGCACGAGCGGGTTTCCCCATTTCCCGACCAAATAATTAGTGCAAAATATATCCTATTACATTACCCATTTTGCCCACCTTCTCTCTAGAGAATTACTTAGACACCATACTATACACAGTATCTATGGATATGTAGCATGGTGCCCTCTGTATGTATCCAATCAATCTTTCAACTCCTTGATGTGATATAACCTAGGAACTATAGATATTGGATGATCATATATGTCCGTCCGTTTAAGTATTTTCGTATATTATTATTGGCTGGTCAGTAGAAAGAGTTGATCCGACCATTAGCAATGGTGGATCGGTGTTCAAGTATTGAAAATTGTTATTCACCTCAATTGGACGGTTTGGATCCAAATAGCGTGCATCAATCAGCGATAGAAATGGGGCCACCATTATGTTCCATGGTGGTAAATATTAGAGAGGCATTATTTGTACCCATTTTGTTGTAGATGGGTACAAAAGATTGTTGATTACCTTAAATTAGATGATGGAAAATTTTTCATTTCAATCTTGCACACGATAGATCTTGAGATTATGGTTCGATCACATGTTGATTGCACATGACACATCCTCAAAAGTGACCATGGAATCACATGTTAGGATTTAGGGTTTGGGGATGTGTCTCGTGGAATCAAGATCTAGCCACCTGATAGTGCCCCATGATCTCAAGATCTATTTTGTGAAAGATTTGGATGAAAAACAATATCCATTGTCTAATTCAAGGTATTCAGTGATTTTTTTTGTGAAAGAGCGTGTGCTCTTCACAAGAAAGATGGGGTTAATAACCTCTCTTTGATTATTATTATGGAAATGGATCCTTAGGACATGGTCCTATGGTTTGAACCATGCGACACGATCCATTCAGGTTGGTAGGTGATGCCCAAATCCCAAAATGAGACCTGTTCTCCCTTCAGTTCACCTATCTCCTTAGGGTTTTAGAAGAAGAAAAAATATTCAAATTTTTTTATCCTTTAAATCACAAGTCAAATATTATGTTTTGCCCAACAAACATGATGGATTCATTTTTTTTTTTCAACTTTGACCAAATATTCAACGATAGAAAAACATATCTTTTAATCTATTTTTTTAGATATGATGCTTGATCGACGTTGGGCAAGTTATCGTAGCACTAGATTCTTGGCTTGGTTTTTATGGGGCACCCAACTGGCCATGTCACAGAGTTCAACCTTCCGATCACATCTTTGGGAGCCAATTTCCTATTATTGTTATTATTTTAATTTTCTTGACTCTAAATATTTGTTATTAGAGACAAAAATAAAATATTAGGTGTTCGTTAAATATGATGTTACCTCTATTTGCAGCTACCGAATCTCAAAAGGGCACCAAAGTTGAAAATCATTGACAACATTAGACTAGATGATGAATTGTTTTTCGCCTCATCTTACATAATGAATTTTTAAGGTTTTTTATTCCACATGGCACATATCTTAAAAGGTGTCTTGAAAATTACATTTTAGGGTGATGTGTGCCACATGACTTTTTGAGTCACTTTTTTGTGAGTATATGCCATGTAAAATAAAAAAGTGAGCTACTACATTTATAATCTCAAGATTCATTCTATAAAAGATTGAAATAAAAAATAATTTCTATTTTTATTAAAAAGCAATAGAAGGTTTTTGGCTAATAGAGGTTCCTTAATTAATAGGAAGAATTCGAAACCAATAAAAACAAAACCCATGTAAGTAACGCCTTATCCCAAACTATCCCACCACAATACCACATTGTATTTAAACCGATTTGTTCCAAATATACCCCTACGCATTAGAAGACAAACTGTTCACTATACACCAGCGTGGTCTTTGTTGTGTCATTATTAGCTTCGTACTTGAGTAGCTTTCATATTTTATATGGGAGACTCTGCGACTCATCACGTTTAACAAATCTATGAGAGAGAGAGAGAGGGATTAGATGGGTCATTCAAAAGCATCTAAGGGGTCTACGAAATACGTTCAAAATTTATGAATAATAAAAAAAAATTTTAAAAAAAGAGATAATTATTCCATGTAGACCGCATGATTGCTTCCAAACGGGCGTGTTTGCTTTATAAGAAATAGAAAGCTGCTTTTCCACATGGCTTGTGGACTCGAGCCATTAAGAATCAGCCAACTCCTTTCACATGGCCTTTAGAGGGGGGTGTTAGATCATGTGCCCCTTGGAAACGGCATTCTTATTAATTACAGTCTCTCTCTTGTTTCCTTTTCATCTCCAAAGGCCTGCGCTCCCCCCTTTACACCCTCTTCGCTTTTTCCATGACTTGCCAATTTACTTTCATCTCTTACGATCATGCCTAATTGATTTTCGACCCAAAACCTCATTACTTAACCAATGAGAAATGTTCTGGTAATTTATTCCTTTGTAGCACTCCAAGTTTTGCCCCTTTGATTCGGAGCATCTGCTAGTGCTCTTACAGATCGGGACCGTCCATCTATGCTGACCCTCTTGTTTGGGTCACCATTTGAAAATCGGAACGATAGGTGTCTCCATTGAACGGATAGATTGGATTGATCACAATGTATATCAATGAAAATTGTGAAGGGTAGCTTTATTTGTACCCACCAAAACTTTAAAAGCACCCACTGCCCTCACCTGTCAAATCAACTACAAGTAGAGCTAGGTGGGAGCTTTTATAGTTTTGATTGATGCAAACAGAGGCACCCAATTGTAAAATCCTATTCCTATCCTTTCTATGTAGAATGTACCCCCGATTCTCGGTATTCCTACTCACGTTTTTTTCTATTTCTATTCCTAATCACTATTTTTCTGAAAATGCACCATGATATTTGATTCACGAAATTTGTTTCTTTTGAGCGCGTTTTGCAAACGAGGTTTAGAATCCGTTTGTTGCTCCAGTTTTCTCCATCCCTAAAAAGCCTATAGGTATGCGTTTTAATTGGCAAGTGATTAAATATAATGAGCTGATACTAGGTACCTGACTCGAATTTCAGCAGTGGCACTCTGCCACTCTAGTCAATCTCCTTATATTCAAGTGGTTAAACCCTGGGAGCTTCACTACTCTTTATAAACATGTGATTCAGTGAAAATTCATTTTTGACCTTTCACAAAAGACAGCTCAAAATTCTCCAAGAGATTGATAGTTTGAGATAGCACTCAGGTGAGGTCATAGTCACCAAGTCGGGGCTTGGGAATAATTTGACAAAGTTAAAATTCGAAAAAATTAAGCAAAATATGCAAGTTCGGGAAAATATTCGGAGAAAAAAAGGAAAAGGAAAATGAAAAAAAAAAAAATTAATATTAACACAAAAATATTTAAAAAATCACAAATTTTTGAAAAAAAGGGAATAATTTGCTAATTATTAACAAAGTTTTATGAAAGGATGAACTTTTTAAAAAATCAAGAATAATTTCGGGTTTAATTCACGGAATCTTAAGTTCGAGAATTATTCGCAAATTTTGTAACCATGGGAACTGAGGTACAAGCCCAATCTAATTGCTTTAAGTCGTGCTTGCTTGCGCCGGAAGGCTCCACCTTCTTTACGTGCATTGGTAGCTATTATGATAATAGTTAGTTATTAACATTATCAAACTATAATATCAATTATAATCGTATTAATTACAACCTACCACTCGCGATCTAGAAAGAGTTAAACGTAGGCATGCTATATGGAGAAAATTGTTGAGTGGACAGGTGATAAGCTTTTGAGATCATTGAAAGTCAACCTATGATGAACAATTATTCCCACCAAAGTCATTTGAATTGCCGTGAGAAGGAAATTCATTGGAGATTCTTATTTGTCTTCAAGTATTTATTTGCCTTTAAGTATGAAAGTGGATTAAGGTAGCATAATTTTGTTATAAGAAAAAATTATGCTGATTCTAAAGCACAAACCTTTTAATAAATAAAAAAGAGGGATTGTTTGGCTATGAGATATGATGAATCTTCCTTAAATATACCACCCATTCAAAATTCAACCTCGAAGATGCGCATATCGGAAGAGTTGACCTTCCCATGATCGTTCACTTAGCCTTGATTAATCGATGCTCCCTTAATAATATTGGAAAAATTGTAAAATATTGACCCCAAATAATATAGAGAATCGATTCGAGGCACGAAAAATATCGTTATTTTTAAACCAATATTTACCCTCATCACTACGACAAAGTGGTCATCAACTAGTTATCGACAAACTGGTTTCAGGATACAATGCATCGGCTGTGAATTCTTGTAAAGGATTTGATAAATCCGTTCATGTTATCCAAACACTAAATATTGCAATAGCGCTCTAATCAAGACATTTAAAAACAACCAGAGATAAATGAGACTCTAATGTAGTGAGAAAACAATGATTTAAAATTTCGTAAATAGAAAATCAAGTGGTGTGTTAATGCACTATTTTCCTATGAAATTGTGCTACATGCATCCATTCGAAAAAAAACACACCACTTTAGAAAGACACTTCTTTTGAAAAGATAAACCACTTTGGAAAGATGCTTCTTTTCAAAGGACAAAAATAACTTTGAAAAGGCGCCCGGAAAAAATAAGTTTAAAAAACTTTTAAATATCCAATAATTTTGAAATTAATAAATATTGATTTAAAACTGTTAGATATTTAAAAGTTTTTAAAACTTGTCTTTTCAAAACTTTTAAATATTCAACATTTTTAAACCAATATTTATTCATTTCCAAATTATTTTATACTTAAAAGTTTTTAAACTTGTCTTTTCCAAAAAGGTGTGTCTCTTCAAAAACTTTTAAATATCCAACAATTTTGAAATTAACAAATATTAGTTTAAAATTGTTGGATATTCAAAATTGTTGGATATTTAAAAGTTTTTGAAGAGACAAGTTTCAAAATTTTTTAAATATTCAACAATTTTAAACTAATATTTATTAATTTCAAATTGTTGGATAATTAAAAAAATTTTAAACTTGTCTTTTCCAAATAGATATGTCTTTTCAAAGTTATGTGTCATTTCAAAATAAGTGTCTTTCCAAAGTAGTGTGTCTTTAAAGATATCAGTCTTAATTATAACGTCAACCTAATTATGATCTCAACCTGAATCCAACCTGGCCCGATTAGCAAAAGCTTCAGTCCCATGACTCACATCAAGTCAGGGTGCACCAGGTTGGTTAAGATATTAGGTAGGGAGTCGGGTTTGGGTCAACTATGTACCCCAGACTTGAACCCTACTTGTTTAATAAATGGATTGATATTGCCAATCTGATCTGACTCTATGGGTCGGGATTTTGTTCCAAATTAAACTCGACTCATTGCCTCAACTTGACCCATTTGTAGCCGCAATTGCTATAAGAGACAGGTAAGAGGAGAGCCTTTAGTCTCCTCCTCTAGGCAGAAAAAAGAATTTGAATACAATATGCGATCATGAATAAGCATAGGTTGTGATTCTTCATCCAAAATGGTAACACTACAAAAATAAGGTGTTTCATCAGCATTTGCTCTTAAGGCAGTTTTTAGTAGCAGTAGGACTATTAGCGACAGTTTTTGATAGCGACATAACTAATAGCGGTAATTTTTTGTTAAAACAGCTGCCGCTAATAGTCTTATTTTTTGTAGTGCAGGGGTGCAAAATCAAAACTGAAACTTTCAATTTTCGTTTCGGTTCAGCCTAAACTGAAATGATTCGGTTTTGGTTCCTTTTTTCAAAATCTAACCAAAGCTAAAAAACACTGGTTCAATTTAGTTCTATTTTGTTTTTTTAATTTTTTTTTTTCCAATTTTAGGTTGATTTTCTAAACCTACCAACCAGTTTTTGGTTTTTGGCCACCCAAAACCGAAACCAAACCGAACTGATTAAGAATTGGTTTGGGTTTTTTCGGTTTTGGATCAGTAGCAGGTCCAATTCAATGGGCCGGTTTTTGGGTCAGTTTCGGTTTTTGGAGCAAAACTCGCACCCCTACAAAATTGTGGTCCATCACACTATAAAATCAATCCCCATAACTAAATTCGGGCAATATTATAGTACGGTTAATTATAAAGAAAACTATATTATAATATGGCTATTAAATGTTAGTCAATTTTGGGTGGAGTTCAAACTTTCTGTGCTTAGGAATGATGATTGAAGCTCCACCAAGCTCCTTCCATCTTTTTTGTGTTGAATCATCTCAAAGCAATGAGTTTGAAGAAGAGCATTGACTTGGGAAAGCAATTGGTTTATGGATCCTCCTTTCACCTCCCAAGGAATAAATAATGGTTGAACTCCCCACCAAAGTTGCCTCTATCCGCATATACAACATCATTAAGTAACAGTCATTTTTCAAGAAACAACATCATGCTGCCTTAGAGTGGTTTTGTAGAAAAGACATCCCTTTATGGTCCCTATATCAACAATTAAGGGCACAATACAGGATGGAAGGGGCCCGCTTCTGGAGGGTCAAGCCCGCAACCTGGGCGGGCCCATGTCTTTGCCTGAGACCATTTCGATAAGTGCAAACAGGTTGGCCTGGGCCTGATTTTCAATTAATGAATAGCGGGGAATTGCCCCCTAAATTTGGATGATCTAGAAAATGAGTCGAATAAGGTCCAGCCCAAGCTCATTCTGATCCAGCCCACTACCACTCCTCATTAGGGACGACAAAAAAATTTGTGATGTCTTGAAAATTTGAAATGGAGGAGTTAGAAGTTGGTCCACTCACAGTCATTTTGACTTTAGGAGCATGTTCATGTTTTTTGGCGCTTATAAATAGTGAAGGTGGACACATGAATGCTACCAAGCTGTATTCAAGAAACTAACACTATTTATTGTTTGGGACTCGTTTGTATAACTTGTGCTATATTTATTTCGTTCATGAAAGGATATAAAGGAAAGCGGACATAAGTTAGTGAGATCTAATCACCAAATTAAGGGGCATTAGATTCTCAGATATTGTTCCCCTATGTTCCAGGGCCATGTTTGGTGGCTTAGAATCTTGACTTCGTCTAGAATAGCCACCAACATATTTGTTAATTTGGTGGGTTGCCGATCCCAAATAGATAAGATAAGGATGTGATGATGATGCTGATGGTTATGCGGTGAGCTCCACTAAAAAACAATTGTTTTCAGAGTTTTCAGAACTCTTTATTTTCACCGTATCACTTCTTTCTACAGCTGCTTATCCCAACAGCTATTGAAGGTCCTCACTGTATCACTTCTACGGAATAAATCACAAACTTATGTACATCTCTTCTTCTTATTCTTCTTTTCTCCTTCATCCTCATCCTCATCATCTTCATCTTCATCTTCAACTTCAACTTCAACGAGGAGTCCGCCCCTCTCACCTGATTTTTTTTTTCTCAACCGGCAATTAAGCTTGAGGTTGGAGGGTCCTTACCATTTTATTGAAGAAAAGAAAAGTGTAATACATGAATAAATGTTCTAAATATTAAGAGCTTTGGCATCGTCATCGCCCTTAATCGAAAGAACAAGAAACGATTACAATCGAGTATAAACGCAAATCAAAACTTTTCTTATAAGAAAAGAAAGGTCTTGATCAAGCTTGATCATTATCCATCCACCGCATGACCAAACGTGCATTGAGACCCATTGAAGCTAAGAAGCCTACAATACAAATAGTTTCGCTCCAAATAAAATGAATCGAACAACCCAAAATATTGTTAATCATGGCCTCAATGGGAGGCAATGTGTGGAAAAATTTCCAAGGGCTGAGCTTATGCATGCGACATCAACAAATCCCCTATATCATTACAGCCAGCTTTGATGAGGATGTTAGAAATGCTTAAATCAGAGATGAGTTCACATCCGTTGAGTAAAGCATCAAGTTTACCGTCATGAGGGGTCTTGTAAGAAGTAGGATCATAGTATGTTAGGAATTTTACCCACTCTACCGAACTCCCGATCGCGATAAATGCAGAAAAATAAAAAGATGCAAAAGAACAATCACATACAACACAAAGATTTACTTGATTTACCTAATCGAGGGTTACGCCCATAGGAATATATGTACTATTTATGAACGTTTACAACGCACATACTCTCTTCTTTCTGATGCAAACTCAATCAAGATCAAATACGATCTTCCACAACAAACACGCTGTATAAAACAAGGACGTTGTCCTTCAAAGAACAAAGAAGAGATCTACCGAAATATAATAATGATTCCGACACAAGAACGGGCTCAATCGGATCTTCAATCTCTAAGCAATTCTTCAATACTTTGTCTCTCAAAGTACTCACCACAGTTTTCTCTCTTAAAAACTCTCTTAATTTGCTTGAAACCCCTAGAGAAGATCTTTGACTAATAGTCTTCAAAACACATTAGGAAACTTGACCCATAAAATATTCTAAACTTGTCAAGTATTCAAACTTGTGGAATTGAATCTGCCCAGAATTGATCGTTCGAGTTCCCAATCTCGATCAATCAAGTTCAGTCCGTGAGCAATCCAACAATTATATTCTCAGATCGATCGACCGACTTCCCAAGCTCGATCGATCGATTTCTACCAGTGAGCAACCTGATGAACTTGTGCGTTGGGATTAAGTCTTATACAACATAATAACCGCCACAAATTTGACCTTCATGATTGTGAAGAACTCCCCCTAGCTATACCGCGGTTAATTTTTGTTGTTGCTTAAGGTCCCAACAATTTTAAGCTTTATGTAACCTTGTGGAGGAGGTTGCCAATGACAATAAATCAGGGCCCTGTGATGAACTAGCGTGAGATTCCAAATGTGGGAAAATCGAGAGAAAATGTTACATGATACTCCATGGACCCGAAGCCTCCATATTACATGGTGCTCCATGAACTCGAAGCGGTCATAAGGATGAATAAATTATAATTACCATTATTTGATAATATGAGATCAGCACCTTGCATCCAAAGGAAAAGTTTAACCAGTTCTTTTGCTTCTTGTCAAGGTTGATCAAAATGATCTGCTCAAAGTGATACAGATTCTTGACTGCACACATGTGCAATTATTTCCACGACTACCATGCGTCGAAGGTGATGGCAAGCAACCTATACAAAAGAGGAGAGGGGAGGAGGAGGTGGTATAGGGTTAACTGGAGTTGTTGGGTGCCACAGTGCCATTTATTCCATTGCAACTACAGAGGGTCGTCATGCACTTGCTACTGTTGCATTGTAGCCTTACTAATGCTCTAACCAGTGCCACTATGACATTAATGCGCCTACACTAGGCCTCCATCACTCCTTGTGCCCAGTGGCAGACCCAAGATTTTTCTCAATGGTCGACATAACATTAATTAATATTTTAAATTTAATATATATATATATATATATATATATATATATATATATATATATATATATATAAATTAGATCATGTAAAAGCTCTTAAATGATTATTAAAATGCCCTTAACTCTCATTGTTAGAGGACATCTAATGATCAGAGTTGAAGGGCTTTTAGTAATTTTGCTAAATCTAACATAAATTCTAAACTTACCTATCAAAAAAAAAACACAAACCCTAAATAGCATATAAAGGCGATTCCGCAAAATCGAACGAAGAAAACAAAAAAAAAAACACTCCAATGCTCTCAAGTTTCTGCAATAGAAACAAGTTTTTAGGTTTGATTCAAGAATAAATAGAGTTGATTATTTATCGAAAACAGTCGCGTATTTGCCATCACCGATTGCCCTTCGCCCATCGCACTTTGACCGTCGGCCATCACTGGTCGCCATTGGGCGTTCATTCCGTTGGAGGCTTGGAGAGATATTTAAGTAATAGACTAATAGGGATGAGGAGGATACTCGAAGTCGGATGTTTAAGGAATTAAGGGGTTTTGCTTTTGCTTGGAGAAAGGGATGTAGACGCAACAATTGCTTGCTTTTGTAATTGTTTTTTAATTTGAGTTTAAATAGGGTATATGTTTATAGCATAGGGATGATGACTGATGAGTTGCTTTTGCCTAAATAGGGTATAGGTTTATAATATAGGGATGGGATGAAGACGCAAAGTTACTTTTGCTTATAGGTATAGCATAGGGAAACTATTTTTTTTTGGTTTTTTTAAACTCTCGGTCGGCAAATAAGTGGGTCTGCTCCTGCTTATCCCATTGGCATCCATCAAGTTCCATGTCAATGCACTTCTCGCTTCTTTTAGACCATGCTTAGATATGGAGTCTAATTAGATTATGAAAATGATGTTGCAATAATGTGAAAATGAATAATTGCAATTTCTTCCTTATAGGGAAATATCATTTTTCAATAAGTACTATTAAAATGTCATTGATTTTTAATAATAATTATTTTTTTTTTATAGGCGAGCTGGACTACTTGCGAGCTTGAGATTAGAATATTATTGTCAATCTTCCATTGCGCTATCGGCCCAAGACCTACAACTATTTTGTTTTAAATTCTATATATATGAAAAGTAATATATTATGACTTGGAACAAATTGTTTCCTTAAAATAGATAACCCAAATTTTAGATACTTTCACCTAATTACGACTGGGTAATGTAATCTAAAGCAGCCAGACATATAAACATAGATTAAGCAATGATGCATCATGTATACAATGAACATTATTGGTTCACTCGATCTAGTGTTAGTTAACTAGACATCGGAATAACACAAAGACTATAACATAAATCTGATCAATGAGGGTCCTCTGTTCCCGCTATAGCTATTATCCACTCCCAACCATAGTGATAAATTTCGTTTCGGCAACATTCCGGTAGGTGGTCATTTCGGGTAAATTTTGAGAAAATTTTGAAAAGTTTTGGGAAAATTTCGGGGAGTACAACAAATATTAAATATAAATTATATTTAAAATTTATAAAATTTTTATTTATTATTTAAAAAATGGCAAAAATTAGAAAAAATTGATTACGTTGGGTGAAATTTTGTTAATTTCACCGAGATTAATGAAATTTCAGCGATTTCGGAGTAATCATCGAAATTTCGTCAAAAGTTTTGCCCGACCCCTGTTTCGGTAAATTTCAAAGAAATTTCAGAGAATTTCAGAGAAATTTGTCACTATGCTCCCAACAAATGTCTTGTAATTGAAATTCTGCACCAATCCGTGCCATCGAGATCATACTGGATGATCCCCAGACAAATGCGAATGCGCTCAGATAGCGAAAACCAAGCGCAAGGCATTTAAAATAGAAAGAAGCAATAAAACAAACATGTATCTAAATATATAAAAATATAGATTCCCAAAAAGGAACCAAGAAGAACCAATGGTGATGGACATCCATCACCCAAAACAATGGTTCTTAATAATGGTTCCAATAGAATGTATAGTAATACTATAAAAGGAAGAAAATATCTACAGAAAGTAAATACGTATGGCCACCAAAGCACAATAATCCAAAGGTTTACACAAATCCCAAAAATAGCGACTCAGATACCTGCATCTAAGGATAAAAAGTCGTCCGACGCTCGGCCTCCTCGTCTCTACCCGGATCAGCCGAAAAAAGTCACTCGGTCGGAAGTACCGCTCGTAACCTAAAAGTGATTTAGAAAGCAGGGTGAGCTACATCATAGCTCAATAGAAGAATTCCAACTAAATGAATTGAATATGCAGATCATGCTATCTCATAACAGAAATCAAATCAGAAACGTACAATCATGACGAATCAAATCAAACACTGAGCTTTTAGACAAGAAATCAGATGTTATGCAAGTATATTATCAGAGAGCTTAAATTGTGTATATTTAACTTAAGAAACTCCCGTGACTATATAGCACGGAGTAAACAGGAATGTCCGATAGGAAACCCCAACCAATCGTCGTTCACATGAACAATTTTGAAAGTGCAGCAATGCCTCATCTATGGAGTGCAATTGTGCCGAGGATTGAAGGCAGGTGCACAAGTGTGCCAGGCATCGGATATACCGATTTAAATCATCAAATCACATACATATATACCTCACAGATCAGATAGCAGAAATCAAAAGCAGATTTCAGGATACGAATCAGGAAACAGAAATCAAAGATAGCAGGAATTTATGATATGCATACATGCTTGTTAAAAATAAAAATCAGGGCACAGATATAAAATAAACATGAAATCATACTAAAAAATAGTTTAGGTTAGTTTTCCCTACCTCGTGTCGACCTCTTCTTTCTAAGCAAATCCAACGCTGCCTAAAGCGTCAAAAGTTCTTATCTACAGCCTTCACTCTTAGTCTACATCACACACATGATGATGTATAAAAATTGATCCTAATTATTAATAATATTGATGTATTTAAGTGTTTTCTCAAAATAGAGACCAAAATGGGTAATTTCGTGTTGACTCAAAACTTAACCCAACTTCCTACTTCATTTTTACCCTCAAAACATTTGATTAAAGATTTGGCTAATTCATAAAAGAGTTATATCTCGTCGTACTCTTTCCAACGCATCAAGAATCGCGTCAATCGGAGTTCGGGACAAGGAGTTATGGCCAAAATACCGAAGCTATATCGATACTTCAGTCAAAACGTGCTAACATAGAACTTAGCCAAACTTCCAGCTCAATTTTGATCATTAAAACAATTTATTCATTAGTTAGTTAATTCATAAAAGTTGTATATTTAGTTGTCCTCTTTCCAATGCCGCAAGAATCGCATCAATCGGAGTTCGGAGTAAAAAGTTATGACCAAAACACTAAAGCAGTGTCGGCACAGTCAAATTGATCGATCAACACATTATATTAATCGATCAATACCACATTGATCGATCAATTTCACCATTGATCGATCAACCATCATATTGATTGATCAATTTCACCATTGATCGATCAACCATCATATTGATCGATCAATTTCACCATTGATCGATCAATGCTGTCAGGAATGAACCTCCAGCAACCTAACTTGCTGTTTTTATCATTATATATATAATTTGATCGATCAATCACTTATATTGATCGATCAATACAAAATTTGATCGATCAATCACCTATATTGATCGATCAACACCCAATTTGATCGATCAATCACCTGCATTGATCGATCAAAACTTTCAGAAATGCACAGCCATAAGGTTTTGTCATTTTTTATCTATTTTCATCCAAATCTTCTACGATCTTCATCGTATCACACACAAATCCACACTAAACTAAAACAAGGATTTATTCTACTATCTAAACTATTAAAATCAAAGAAAAACTAACCTTTCTTCGATCGATTTCGCGCCTTTAAGGATCGTTGTCCAAAGGGGTTTCGAAACGAATCTTCCGAATTTCTACGGCGATTTCACCTTGATTGATCACCACGAATTCAAGATGAAGTTGTCCATGATCCACGCATCGATCTTAACTTCCTCAACGCTTGGTTAGCGATCACGAGGTGGAGCGTTTCTTGAAAAATGGGGTTCTAAGGAAAAAGGGGTTTGAATGGCTTGTAGTTCCCGGATCTCTAACGGTTGAAATTTACCAACGGCGGACACTCAAGCGAGACCGTCGTCATGTGCTTTACAAAGGTTGCGGAGATTGCGGCGCGGTTGCAATCGAAATCTCACGGTTTCTCATGAGGGTTCCATGGGGAAGAAGCTCTTTCTCTCTCTCTCTCTCTCTCTCTCTAGAACTCCCAAACTCTAAGGCTTGCAACCGGGTGATGCTTCTTTGAGAAGCTTTGCCTTTTAATTAGCTAAAGGGTTTGGTTTCGGTGCGAAGCGATAACACTGCAAAAGTGTGTTAGGCTTATCCACTTGAAATAGAGTTTGGTTTCGGTGTTGAGCGGCACACGATGCGTCGGTGCACGGCTTTCACACTAAAGGCCCAAACACACATTTAAACCTTAATCCGTCCGTACAAGGTTATTCTAATATTATTTAAATATTTATTATTATATAAAAATCTATGATGACATCAATTTTCGTGTCGACCACACACTCGAGGTCAGTCGAGTTCGGGTCTGATTTTTTTCGGGTTATTACAACTGCTTTTCCAGCATTATTTTTAGTGCAATGGTAAAAGGCTTGGGGTGTCTGGCATGAAAGCATGGTTTGAGTCCAACGAGCAACTACTTTGTATATGTAAAAGTCAAAGGTTATGTCTGTATCCCATCTACCCCTCCTAAAACCTCGTAATTTATCGGGCCAGTTTGTATCCAGTCCACCCCTCTTAAAACCTCATATAATAATCTAACATATATACATCATCTTGAATTTATCAAACACGGAGAACAAGCCAACCATCTCGTAATTAAAGAAAAAATAAAATCATGCCAGCCATCAGCTCCTAAGCTCCTACATTTTTAATGCATTGTACACCTATCAAAATTTGCAAAACTACAACCAGGTATTAAGTATCTGCTGATACAGGTACATATTAGTTTTTGGCAAACCGATACCGAGTGCCACTCTGATTGCAGTATTGGGGCTGTATCGGTTTCGGTATCGGCTGATGCGGGTCGGTATTGGCCGATTCTGATATATTTTTTTTTTATTTTCTTTTTTAAAATAAAAATATTTGATACGTTGACTACAACCCTCATTACATGACTGCCATCCTTCCTTTGTTAGGGACTAATAGGAACTCAAATATTTTTAAAGTTAAAGGGCCACAAGAGATGTTTTTAAGTTAAAAGGTTATTAGAATTTCTTCCCTCGCTAGGAGAGAGGTTAAGGGCTCCAATCAATAAGTTCAGCAAAAAGCATCTAAACAAAATGTCTTGAAGTATCACAAAATCTATGCCTCTAAGTTAGCAAAATGTTCCATTGATAAATAATAGGATGCCACTGATTAGACAATTTAGATTAATATGTAAGCCACGTGACATAATGGTAAATCTGTGAGAAATAAAAAGTCAAATTTTAATGGTGTAAGATCATTTTAACACTAAAAATGATATATAAAATTCGACTGGGAGCTACTAACCCTTCAAAATAAGAACAACGACCGACATTAAAGTGCATACATCGGACAATTAAATCTCTTAAAGAGCGTGATTTCCTATTTTCTATGAAATTATAACTTTCCAAATAATAATAAAAACTATACATAAATAAATCTCTTAAAGAGTGATTTTTGCGGACATTTTCGTTTAATGGTGACAGTTCAACACAATAAATCCTGAGATCATGGCTCTACTATTAGAGGACTATATTTTAATTCCACATGACACATGTCTCAAAAAGTGATATGGGAATTAAATTTGATGGATGCCATAATTATATTTATATATTTTTTTTCATAGGAAAGCATGAGATTTGAACCATTATATTCATATGTTGTTAAGATGTGTGTAACGTAGAAACGTGGAATCAAAATATAACTGTGTAATGAACAAAGTTTCAATATCTATTGTTTTAGAATTAAGATTGAAATCAAAACCGATCTTTATTTTCTGTTAAAAAATATCTATTGTTTGGCACGAAAAACTTGGGTTGAGGAGGAACAATCTTGAGTTGAAAATAAATGTTAATCTGACCGCCTGATGGTCATAAACCCATAATTTCAAGATGTATCGTGTTTAGGCTTATGATAGCAGCGAAAAACGACCTACATCGTCTGATTCGAAGAAATCTAACGGTCTAAAAATCTATCTTGGGTTGAGAAAGTGCATTCATTTTCCAGACCTTGCGACCCTCAGACGATAAGCACCCCTTCTCCCGCGCAGCCGTGAGGCACTACTGTGCTGCAGTGAGCTCGACGAGAGCGCGCGAAGAAAATGGCGCAGGTGGTGCCTCTGAGGCGCTTATTCCTCAGAGGCCAGTACTGCTACTGCACCTACTCTCCAACCACATCTCGTCTCCTATCCTCCGTTTGGTCCCCAAAGAAGCCTACGCATTTCTCATTCGCTTCTTCCCCTTTCCCTCGCAGCTTCCATATCCGATCAAAAGGTCTGAAATTTACAGAATCATCCGTCCATGAATCACTGGATTCTGACGAAACGAGCGACCTAGAAAGGGCAACGAACAAGAGCCGGAACGAGAAGAAGCGAGAGGCTCGCCGCGCCGTCCGATGGGGAATGCATCTCGCCGCCTTCTCTCCTCTGCAGATCAAGCGGATTCTCAAGCAAGTTATTTCTTCATGGTTAACATTTTGATAAAGCAGGTTGAAACTTGAGAGATTGTTAAAACCTTTTTCTCTGACTGGGAATTGCAGGGTGGCTTCTCTTGAAAAAGAGGTTTTCGATGCTCTCATGTTAGCCAAGGTGTGCTATTTAAGGGTTTCTCTCACTTCCATTTTTAATGGTTAATTTTAAAGATATTTATTTCATAGGGTTGTGTTGTGGCTAATTTTGTTGCAGAGATTGGGTCCTGATGTCCGAGAAGGGAAACGAAGGCAGTTCAATTACATAGGTTAGTTAAATTTCTATCGCATTTGGTTTTATGTGTGGTGAATGCTTGTTGATTTTGATTTTGTCATGCTCTTTGGGCTCACTGCACCGAATCTAGTTTGTGTTGCACAGAAGCACCCGAATATCACCTACGATCCATCACGATGAACTCAAATAATAATGCAAAAACGAGAAAAAATGATAAACAAATCCAATCACACAAGAGACAAAGATTTACGTGGTTCTGCAAGTTTGCTTAGGTCCACGAGCCAGAGATGAATAGTTATTGATGAACTCACAAACTACAATTCAATCTTAGGGGTTTTCCGAAAGAGAAAAGTATATAACACCTAGGGTTTCCCTTGCATTTTCTAGTACCAAAAATGCCCCAACAGTTGTACAAACACCAAAATTGGCGTAATTCTGGCGCCCAACAGGGACGTGCTGGCCCCTGAACCCCCGACCCAATAAGAACACCTGGGTCCAGTAGAGACTCAGGAAACTAATTAAATCTGGGCAACTACCTTTAACAATCTCAAAGATCAATCTCATAAAAGGATGGTTAATGACTAAATTTTATACAAATAGCACCATTGAATCATAAGCCCTAATCAAGAAGATATTTGCAAACACTCATTAATGGGGAAACAGCCTCCTGGGTGCATAGTTATGGTCTATGGAGGATAGAGTGTGCATGGTTGCATCATTCGGCCATGGTTGAAAATAATTTCGCGTCAGCTAGTTTGATTGAGACATCCATTGGTAATGTTGTTTCAACTTTGACTTTGTCCTCAAAGCTTGTGCAAGTTTTTCTTAGAGGAAAACCCTAAAACTATTGGACTGGTAGTTCCAATTGCTTGCAAACGTCCAATGGTTGGTCAAATCTAATGCGATCAATGATAGCAGCTAAGGCTGGTTAGCTTTACTATGATTGACGTCAAATGGTGCAGCGAGTCGAATCTACTTTGATTGTTGTTGAACTATGCAACAATAGGTCTAATCTATTTTGATCAACTATGTATAATGGAGCGACAGATTAGATTTGTTTTAATTGAAAAATAATGACGCAAGGCTGAATTGAAGTTGCTTTTATACCAACCTGATGTTTTGAGACCCTATCAATCTAACTTATTATGTGAGTATTTTCATAGAGGAAACAACCCATCCCTTATGTATGTTTCTCAAAGGAAACAGCGGCTTTAAAATTTATCTCAAATTCAAAAAGGTCCATTATGAATCTCATCTTATGTTTTTATTAAGACCACCTAAGCCTTAATTCTAATAGACTTAGGAAACTAACTAAAATTATAAACTACTGGTAACAGTTTGAAAATCCCTAAAAGACTTCTATTTCCTTTACTGCATAAAATTTCTATGTTATGAGTCTTCTGACCACTAAATTTTATAAAGCTAACACCATTGGAACATTACTCTCATTGAGTAGACATCTGCAAGTGTTAATGGAAAAAAAGATGACCAGGAACAATGGTATGGCATTTGGAAGGTTGAGTGACTATGTGGTGCATTGGATTACATCCTATATGATGGTTGTGATTGCATATAGCGATATTATCTACATTATATGTAGTGCACATTATATATACACTTTGTTAATATAAATTTAATTCAGTGTTGATAAAATAGTTTAGTAAGAAGAGAACACTCATTAATCACCACCCCATCCCGCCTCTTCAAGGTCCAATTGACGGGGACGCCACCAACAAAGACCTAGGGTTCAGACCGTACAAGGTGTACCAACGGTGAAAGAAGCGATTGAAGGGCCAAGGAACGTCAAAAATCACCAAAGGAAGGCCCTAGAGATCAGCTTGGGAGCACCAGGCGACGGACGTGTGTGGCTTCAGGATGGACGTCCGGAGTTTGAGGTGCTCACTGTTTTAGTGAGCACGGATGTCCATGTTTTGGAGTGCTCACTGTTTAGTGAGCACGGACGTCCATGGTGCACTATGGACGTCTGTGGATCCCAGGTCGGACGTCCGTGAAATTCCGCGCATCAGCGTCTTAAGTGACATAATTGTCCTTAGATTTTGTCCTTTTGTAAGTTACCACTTAGGATAACTTAGTACTTTTCTATTTTTAGATTTATTCTCTTGTAATGGCTATAAAGCCCAATTTGTAAGCTATTTTTGGCACTTGATTTTGAATTAATGAAAAGAGCTATTTGCTTTGGCTTGTGAGGAGCTTGAAGAGTGCGTCTTCTTCCCCATTTGGGGTTTGGTGTGAGGCTAAGGGTGAGATGCCCATTATTCTTTAATTTTCTCATTTGATCTCCTACTCATATTTGATCTCTTATTTTCCCCTAATCTCTTACATCCTAATTTTCCCCTTTTGATCGAATGCCCCCAGTCCTAAACCCTAGATCTAGATTAACCTTGATGTCCATCCTTATGGATCGAATCCAATCCTAGCCTTTCAATCCATAACCGTTATTGGGCTCGAGCTTACTCGATTTGCGCCATTTAACCGACTCGATTCAAAAGCCCTAGTAAGGAGCTTCCGATTCCACGAAGAGCTACAATCTAACACCCCGACCTAAACGAAGCGAGAGTCCTATCTCTCGGATCGCCCCTTCCACCATCCTAACAGATCCCATACGTCGGATTGGACCCTACGTGAACCAAAGCATGGCCACCTAGGCAGAATCCCACGAAACCCCAAGGTATCGCTTTAATTTGTGATTTAATTGCTCGATTAATTAGTTTAATTTCGGTAAATTAGCATATCATGGGCATTCACAGATTTCAGGGTTATTGTCCCGCGCCAGTTATGATATCAAAGCCTAGGTCCTAGGTTAGTGCATCTTTTGCATATCATTTTGATTTCCCTAAAATTCATCTCATTTGTGTTTGATTGCATACACGTCACATGTTTGATAAAATTCCTCATCCACTTGTGTTAATAGTTGTGTGACATTTTAGTGTGTTGTGGTCACCATGTGCCCGAATATGATTGCTGATGTCCAAGCTATGTTGATTACTATGAATGAGAGGATGAATGCCATGAAGCCCAAACGGCTATGGTTGCCTCTAACGAGATGCTTCTCAACCGCTTGGATCGGTTGGAAGGAGATGAGGAGCATCATGACCGACGCAATGAGCGTAATGGTCCGCGCTTTGAGTGTGGCGACCAGCCCGGGGGACGAAATCGGAATCATAGGGAAATAGTTCATCACGGAGATGACTACGACCCGGATGAGAAACTCCTCAAGAATGTTCAAGTTGAGTTTCCGACCTTCGATGGAAGAATGGACCCTAAAGTTTTCCTCGATTGGGTCTCCGATATGGATCACTACTTCGAGTGGTATGGCATGGACAATGAGCAGTGTGTTAGACTTGCGAAAATGAAGCTCATTGGTCAAGCTCGACTCTTTTGGGTCAATATCGAGTGAATGCGTGCGAATGCGGGTCGTGCTCCAATTACCCGTTGGGAGGACATGAATGAGCGACTTACGGAGAAGTACGTTCCTTTATCATATCTTGGCAAAATCTGCGCCAAGGTAGTATGCCCGTGGCCGGGTACATTGGCAAGTTTGAGGAGTTCATGATGAGAGCCAATGTCTCGGAAGATCCTCAAGTCACTCTTTCAAGGTTCCGCACCGGGTTGCGATTGGACCTCCAAAAAGAGTTGATCTCCCACCCTGTCGACACTCTTAAAGAGTGCTACGCCGTTGTGCAAGACCTTGAGAGGTACTTGAAAACGACGGTGGTGAGACGATTCGAGCCACATGCTGGTAGCCATAGAATTGGAGAAGGGAGGCCTAGTGCTGGAAATCCACCTCCCAAACCGACCCAACCCACTCCTATAAATGTTAGGGTTGACAAAGGGAAAGGTGTGATAGGTGAGTCCTCAAAGGGTGACACTCAAACCAAATGCTATAAATGTCATGAGTTTGGCTACTTTGCCCTACAAGAGACCCACACAGGGCTCTCTTGGTTGAAGAAGAAGTCGATGAGGGAGAAGGTGAAGAAGAGGAAGTATATGAACCGGAAGTCACGCCTAGCGATGAGGAGGGTGACGACGGTAACCGAGCACTAGTTTGCACTCAAGAGTGCTTGGTTGTGAGGTGTGCCTTTGCACAACCTCAACGTGAAGATAAGGGTGATTGGCGTAGAGATAACATTTTCTATACTTTAGCCAAGTGTGGGGAGAAGAGTTGTAAAGTCATTGTGGATAGCGAGAGTTACACGAATGTTGTGTCAACACACACCATTACCCGCTTAGGGCTTACACCCGAGCCCTACCCGAGACCGTACAAAGTCGCATGGGTCGACGACTCCTCTTCCATCCCTGTGTCCCAAAGGTGTCGTGTGCCGATACAATTAGCCTCGTATTCGGACATCTTATGGTGCGATGTGGTGTCGATAGATGTGGGCCATATCATCTTGGGAAGGCCATGACTCTATGACATGGATGTGACCTTCCTTGGGTGGTCAAATGTGTGCACGTTCATGCATGGGGGCAAGAAGATAAAATTAAACCCCTTGCCTCCCAAGACACCATCAGACAAGAAAGTTGAGAAGAAGGGCGGTCAATCTAAGACCATCACTATTGTGAGCCCTTCGGAGTTTGAGAGAGCGCCATTAGATGAGAATGTGGTGTATTTGTCATCACCGTTGAGCGTGCTCTCGAGTCTATGGGTGACTACCCCAAGGAGGTTGAGCCAGTTTTGAAAGAGTTTGTGAATGTCTTCCCGGAAGACTTGCCCAATGAGCTCCCTCCCATGTGTGACATTCAACACGCAATAGATTTGGTTCCTGGATCTACCCTACCGAACCTACCTCATTATAGGTTGAATCCGGTGGAACATGCCGAGTTATCGCGGCAAGTTGATGAGCTCCTTCGGAAGAGGTTCATCCAAGAGAGCTTGAGCCCATATGCCGTTCCCGTACTACTCACACCCAAGAAAGATGGCACATGGCGGATGTGTGTGGATAGTCGGGCCATCAACAAAATTACGGTCAAATATCGGTTTCCTATACCAAGGCTCGATGATATGCTGGATATGATGGTTGGGGCCACTATATTATTTAAGATAGATCTCAAGAGTGGCTTCCATCAAGTTCGAATCCGCCCCGATGATGAATGGAAAACCGCTTTCAAGACCAAGGACGGTCTTTATGAGTGGATGGTCATGCCTTTTGGACTTTCAAATGCCCCAAGCACCTTCATGAGGCTCATGACCCAAGTGTTGCGACCATTTATCGGGAAGTTCCTTGTGGTGTATTTTGATGACATTTTGATCTATAGTCACGACAAGGAGCAACACTTGGTCCACCTTTGGTTAGTTTGTGAAACATTGAGAGGAGAAAACTGTATGCGAACTTCAAGAAGTGTACATTCATGCAACGATCCGTTGTCTTCTTGGGGTCAATGTCTCGGTCGATGGTATGATTGCGGACCCGGAAAAGGTAAAGGCTATTGTAGAGTAGCCCGAGCCTAGGAATATACATGAGATCCGTAGCTTCCATGGGTTGGCCACCTTCTATCGTCGCTTCATTCGAAGCTTTAGCACCATTATGGCTCCCATCACCGATTGTATGAAGAAAGGGGAGTTCCAATGGAGTAAAGCCGCTGCGAAGGCCTTTGCCGAGATAAATGGGAAAATGTCTAGTGCACCCGTCATGCGCCTATCGGACTTTTCAAAGGTCTTTGAGGTCACTTATGACGCTTCAGGTGTAGAAATAGGCGGAGTGCTTAGTCAAGAAGGCCACCCCGTAGCTTACTTTAGTGAAAAACTCAACGAGGCAAAACAAAAATACTCCACCTATGATAAGGAGTTCTATACGGTCGTCCGATCTCTTTGTTATTGGAAATATTATCTTAGACCGCATGAATTTGTCCTATTTTCCGACCATGAAGCCTTACGCTTCCTTGCTTCCCAAAAGAAGTTGAACCTAAGGCACGCGACGTGGGTCGAGTACCTTCAAGGGTTCACATTTGTATTGAAGCACAAGGCCGGTGCTGAAAACAAAGCGGCGGATGCTCTTAGTCACCGGGTAACAACTTTGCAAGTCATGACCATCGAGGTCGTAGGATTTGAGCAATTAATCCAAGACTATCCCAAGTGCCTAGATTTTGGGGCGGAATACATTGCTCTACGGGACAATCTGTCCAATGCTAACTCCAAGTATACCCTCCAAGATGGGTATTTGTTTATGGGAAATCATCTATGCATCTCTCGCAGGTCATTGCGCGACTTCTTCACTTGAGAGTTGCATGCCAGAGGGATTGCCGGCCATTTTGGGCGTAACAAGACCATCACGCTCGTTGAAGATCGATTCTTTTGGCCGGGTCTTATGCGTGATGTCGCCCGGATTGTGCGGCTATGTCGTACTTGCCCAGTTTCCAAACAACAAAGGCAAAATACCGGCCTGTACACTCCTTTGCCGGTACCACACATGCCTTGGCGAGATGTCTCTATGGATTATGTGTTGGGTCTTCCCAAGACCCTCTGCAAGCACGACTCCATTTTTGTTGTCGTGGACTGCTTCTCCAAGATGACCCACTTCATACCGTGCCACAAGTCCACAGATGCAATCTATGTGATGAAGTTATTTTTCAATGAGGTAGTGCGCTTCCATGGGTTACCCAAGACCATTGTGTCGGATAGGGATGTTAAGTTTACAAGTTACTTTTGGAAAACCTTATGGCACATGATGGGTACGATGCTCCAGTTTTCTTTGACATATCACCGCAAACCGATGGCCAAATGGAAGCCACCAATAGGAGCCTAGGCAATCTACTTCGTTGTCTTGTCGGTGACCACATTAGGACTTGGGACTCCATTTTGCCATTAGCCGAATTTGCATATAATGATTCCGTCAATAGGTCCACAGGTAAGAGTCCGTTTGAAGTGGTGCATGGTCATAAGCCAATAACACCCTTAGATTTGATTCCTATGTCTACATCTCACCGCACATCTGAGTCCGCGGATACATTTGCACAACATATTCATAACTTGCATGCCGAAATTAGACGTAAAATTAATTCGAGCAATGATAATTACAAGTTATCGGCGGATTCCCACAAGCGTTTCAAGGAACTCTAAATTGGTGAGCATGTGATGGTTCGGGTTAGGCCGGAACGATTCCCATCGGGAATCGCGAAGAAGCTCTAAGCCTGCGGTGCCGGACCTTATAGGATTGTGGCAAGGAGTGGTCCGAATGCATATGTTCTTGAGCTTCCTCAAGATGTGGGAGTTCGTTCAACCTTCAACGTGGAAGACCTAGTTCCTTATCTAGGCTTAACCCCACCCCCTTGTAATCCTTTCCAAACGTCCACCACTCATGAACTAACTCAAACTTTGCAACCCACTGCCTCCTCCGAAAGAACCTAAAAGAGATGTGATTTAGAAGATCTTAGACGATCATGTGGTTTCCACTCATGATGGGGGGTTTCAAAGGTACTTGGTGAAGTGGCTTCAAAAGCCAGAATCCGAAAATACATGGGTCGCTGAAGAAGAAGTTCGCTGCCTAGACCCCGACATATTTGATCGCTACCATGACTGTTCTTCATTGGTGATGAAGCCCTTTCGGTCTGGGGGAATTGACGGGGACGCCACCAACAAAGACTTAGGGTTCAGGCGATACAAGGTGTATCAACGGCGAAAGAAGCGATTGAAGGGCCAAGGAACATTAAGAATCACCAAAGGAAGGCCCTAGAGATCAGTTTGGGAGCACCAGGCGACGGACGTCCGTGGCTTCAAGACGGACGTCCGGACTTTGAGGTGCTCAATGGACGTCCGTGTTTTGGAGTGCTCACTGTTTAGTGAGCACGGACGTCCGTGGGCCCCAGGTTGGACATCCGTGAAATTCCACGCATCAGCGTCTTAAGTGACGTAATTGTCCTTTTTGTCCTTTTGTAAGTTACCACTTAGGGTAACTTAGTACTTTTCTATTTTTAGGTTTATTCTCTTATAATGGCTATAAAGCTCAATTTGTAAGTCATTTTTGGCACTTGATTTTGAAATAATGAAAAGAGCTATTTGCTTTGGCTTGTGAGGAGCTTGAAGAGTGAGTCTTCTTCTCCATTTGGGGTTTGGTGTGAGGCTAAGGGTGAGATGCCCATTATTCTTTAATTTTCTCATTTGATCTCCTACTCATATTTGATCTCTTATTTTCACCTAATCTCTTGCATCCTAATTTTTCCCTTTTGCTTGAATATCCCCAGTCCTAAACCCTAGATCTAGAGTAACCTTGATGTCTATCCTTATGGATCGAATCCAATCCTAGCCCTTCGATCCATAACCGTTGTTGGGCTCGAGCTTGGTCGATTTGCGCCATTTAACCGACTCGATTCAAAATCCCTAGTCAGGAGCTTCCGATTCCACGAAGAGCTACAATCTAACGCCTCGACCTAGACGAAGCGAGAGTCCTATCTCTCGGATCGCCTTCTGCCATCCTAACGGATCCCGCGTGTCGGATTGGACCCTACGTGAACCAAAGCATGGCCACCTAGGCGGAATCCCGCGAAACCCCAAGGTATCGCTTTAATTTGTGATTTAATTGCTCGATTAATTAGTTTAATTTCGATAAATTAGCATATCATGGGCATTCACGGATTCAGGGTCGTTGTCCCGCGTCACCAACACTCTTTACTTTGTTCCATCCAACTATACAATAGTAATTTGCATTCCAGATTCTCTAAGGGATGTGAAGCCAATGAGATATATTCCAAGAGTACGTGTACATTAGATGTAGACCATAACATTATAACACTTCCTGAGAAGATCATCCCTCTTCCATCTACAGATATCATACTTTTCCAATAAAGGGATCGGGAACACGATTTTGGAACTCATAAGAGATTTTATTAGAAGCAAGCACAATCTCAAATTTTCATTTACAGTAATATAATTTAACCAGTCAAATTCTCATCTCTTAGAATCTCAAAAAAGTGAATTAAATCAAAATGCAAAACATTGATAGACTCCCTTCAACATATTGTTGTCGCAATTCACACGATTACACCAAACAATCTTAGAAGAACAACAACCCACATAGAAGGACACCTAACAGTAAGTATTAAACACAAATTCCTCAAACTATACACTACCAAGTCACTAGAGATGTCATGTTCTTTCTCCAAGAGGGAGATATAAATACTTCCTTTTCTCACTAACGACCTACTACCAGAGGTAGGACAAAAATAAATGGAGTTCATGAAAGTAGATGGTTTTGCCGTCTATGTTGGGATTGAGATGAAAGAAGTCTATATTTATTCCAAGAATATATGTATGCCTCCAAATGGATGGGCAGCTGTGGATTGGGGGGAGTTTTGCCTTTATATTGCCTTGAACGAAAGACTGGTTGGAAAGATCTTTTCGAGCAAGGAGATGAAGGTTGGTATCATAGTGCTGAACATGGATAAAGCCCCTCTTTGAATTTATTCCAAACTTCTTCAATTCGGTGGAAGGAGACCTGACTGGAGTGTTGGAGAAACTTTTCTTTATGCCATAGGACAAAGGGGTGTACATGATTGTCAAGGCGACGCAATGGCGAATGGGGACGGAAATCGCCATATGGAGGTAAATGGCGAAAGTCTCCAAATGGCAACGCCATGGCGGTATAGCGCCATGGCACCGCTATAAGCGCTATTTAGCAATGAATAGAAAAAAAAGCTTAACACACTTGTTTATAAGCTATAATTTATCTCTAGTATGTTATAAGTTGTAACTTAAAACTTAAACTAAAGTAAATGAAATCAAAGCACCAAGCTGGTGTTTAACTGATCCTACACCATTAAGGTGATGAATCAGTCATTGAAACACCAAGCTGGCGTTTAATAGATGGAGATTTACCCGTGTATCCATCAGATTTTCAATGGCAGCCATTGAAAATCCTGCCATTGAAAATCCACTTATATTCTTGACTTTTTGTTCTTATTTTCAATGGCTGATATTAAAGTTCATCAAACGGATGGCTCACATCCACTTATATGCTTGACTTTGTGTAAAAAGAAATACTTAATATCGTTTGGAAACTGTGCCACGTGGAATACCATCCAAGCCGTCTGATTTGAAGGCAATCATGTGAAGATTTTTGCTGCCAAAGATTTTCACGAAACATGACTCTATCATCTGATTTGTCCAAGTAAACCATTGAATCAGATTATTGTCTTTGACTGTGTTAAGTCAGAGGATAGAGACCACTTTTAGTGCCGAAGTTTAGCAAAAAAGATCTTTACACCATGGCCTTCAAATTAGACGGCTCTGACGGTGTTTGACGCGGCATAGATACAAAAATATCAAGTCTTTCTTCTTCACATATAGAAAAAAGGTTGAAAAATATGAAATCTTTACACCATGACTTTCAAATCTCATGTGTCGGTTGTAGCTCTCATGAAATGATCTAAATAAATAATATTATTCATTCTTAATTATCTAATTCATAGTTAAAAAATAAATTAAAAAATAATAAATGGCTTCACATGATCTCGCCATGATCTCGCCACATCGCCTTAACTATCTTGGGTGTTCATGAGAGTGATCCATTGTCCCTCCTTTTTGTCTTGGTGCGGGAGGCTTTCAGCAAGTTGATGAGAAAATCTGTAGAGTTAGAGTTGGTCAAGGGATTCAAGATTGGTAGAAATGAGCCTCTAGTCACGCATCTTCAATATGCCATCGATACAATTATCTTTTGTGATGTGGTGGAGAGGGAGACTAGAAATATTAGGGCAATCCTTAGAATCTTAGATGTTATGAAGCGTATCATGACAAAGATTGAATCTTGGTGAAACCATGACATATGATATGAAAATCTTGGTGCGGGAGGCTTTCAGTAAGCTGATGAGAAAATCTGTAGAGTTATAGTTGGTCAAGCGATTCAAGATTGGTAGAAATGAGCCTCTAGTCACGCATCTTCAATATGCCATTGATACAATTATCTTTTGTGATGCGGCGGAGAGGGAGACTAGAAATATTAGGGCATTCCTTAGAATCTTAGATGTCATGAAGCGTATTAAGACAAAGATTGAATCTCGGTGAAACCATGATATATGATATGAAAATGGCCGACGCCTTCGTAGTAGAGCTAACGAGAGTAATGGGGTGTGGCTGGGGTAGGCTTCCTACTAAACATTTGTGTCTTTCCTTAGGTGCTGGAAAGCCGAAGATAAATCAATGGGATTCGGTTATTGAATAATTTGATAAGAATTTGGCTGGATGGAAAGGGACTTCATTATTAAAAGGGGAAGAATCTATTTGATTAAGGCCACATTATTCAATTTTCTAATATACTTTATGTCAATGTTTGAGAGTCCTATGATGGTGTGAAGAGGTTGAGACGAGCCAAAGAAATTTCTTGTGGAGTGGAAGGAATGTTAAAGAAAAGATCCCTGTAATCAATTGGGATGTAGAAAGGTTTGCCAAGGAAGAGGGACGATTGTGTCTACATGAATAGAGGGTAATTGGTTGTGGAGATGTGGGATGGAGAGGGAAGCTACATGGATAGAGGGTCTAACGCAAAGTATGGTAGATATGGGTGCACGGATGATCTATTAGGGGCCCGAGGGTGAGATTAGGCTCAGAATAGTGGAATGGGAGTAAACAAATAAGAAGGAAGTTCCATGAAGATATTAATTTTAGAGTGGGGGGTGGACTTATAATCAAAGTTTGGAAGTATAGGTGGGTCAGTCATGAGGTGCTAGGAAATTGATATGGAGGGATCTTCAATGTGGCAATCAACAAGAGATCCTTGGTTGCAGATGTTGAAGATGTCGGCAATCAACAATAGGAAGAAAATAATGTATAGATTATTCAACTACATAGGAACCTACGAATGAGGAGTTTGCTAGGCTGTTGGGGGAATTAAACTCTTAGGAGATTACAAGAAGTAATGGGGATAATGGAATGTGGAATATGGAGAAGAAAGGTTAATTCACGACCAGGTCAGGTGTTTTTATAGGAGATAACTAGTGCTTCAATCGTGGATTGCGATGTGGAAGAAAGTTTCTCCATTTATAGTCAGGGTTTTTTGTATGAGAAGTGGCCTGGGGGAGGGTTTCAACTTGCGTCCAGCTAGATATCCCTGTTGAGTGCAGGTTTTTTGGTGTGGAGGAATCGATGGATCACTTATTTCTATGATGCATGTTTGCCAGTGAGATGTTGAGCTTTTTCCTGAAATGGTTCAGCGTTAGTCGATCCCTAGGGGAGTCCTGTGCTTTAATGTTAGCTAGTTGGCCTGTGCACATTTGAGGGAAAAGTGGGCATCATCTGGAATGCGTTGTCAGTGGCAATTTTTTAAGAAATCTGAAAGGAAAACAAACAAAATTTCAAAAATAAATTCTAGACTCTCAGAGTGTTGGCGATGCGAATATTGAAGATCTTAGCTAGTAGTGTGTCGGCAACCTTGGGTGAGGTGATATTGGTCACAGATATCCTGTTGGAATGTGAGTAGATTAGGCCTCCATAGAGATGACCCTTTGCTTGGATTAGCTTTTGCTATTTTGTATTGTTTGCTGGCTTTGTTTTTCCTTGTTTGTTTCATTTTCCTTTTTGTTGCTTTTTATGGCGCGACCTCTTGTTGTGGGCGTGTTGGTGTGTACATAGCTCTAGGTGGTGTGTAGTTCAGTTTACTTTTGTTAGAGGGTGGTGTGTTTTGTGCTTCACATGGGATCCTATTATTGGGAAATATTCTATATACTAGTGATAAAAGATGTGAGAGTAATTTTTTTCTCATAACCCTAATTCTATCATCTATGTCTACTCTCTTCTTCCTCCTCTCACTTTACATCTCTACCTCCAAAACCTTAACCCTAATTCCATCAATCTCAACTTGGTATCAGAGCAACAACCTTTCTCGGACCTGTACTGCTGCTGACGTCACTCCCTCTCCGCTGACGTCTCTATAGGTCAAATTTTGACCCCGAAATCAAACAAAATTCACACCATTTTGGTTGGTTTTGCACATGGAACAACTGTAATAGAGGGTTCGAAGGGATTTGAAGTAATTTTGAAGGGTTTTCAAAGTCATCTCTATGGGTTTTCTGAGCAAGCTGCCCTGTGTGGCACTCAAGATCCTCTTTCAAGGCACATGCATGCATCAAAATCTTCCAGGAGTTGTTCCTGCAGCATTTGATTAAATTTTTATTGCTTTGATTATGGATATTCAATAATTAGTAGCTGCATTTAAGGAGAAATACAGAAAAGGTCATGAATAAAAAATAACTTAATTTGAAAATATTCTCAGCTAAGACGTGACCAAACATACTGGAATCTTAGATCTGGGAGTTATGTTTCAGTACAAAAAAAAGTCAGAAATAATGGTTTTAATATACAATCAACTCTGAATATACAATCAAAACTTAAACACGAGAGATGCTTACATGCTCACTTATCTTAGAAAATATGTTGATAGATCATGCATGTATTGGAATGAAAAAACACAGAAAGGAACCAAAAAATGTGAAATAGGGTCAGGTCAAAATTGGAATATCCCCAAATAGGCCCTTTTACTTTTGTCTTGTTAACTGAAGCATCAATCCACATTTTGGAGGAGTTGATTTTTGGAGGCCTAAACCACCACCTTACACTTGAGAAAATCCCACCACAGGTGAAAGAAATGACAAAGACAAGGATTTGGATATTATTATAAATTAACCCACCACTTCATGAGTTTGTTATAACTTTACCATCTAGTACAAACTCATTCTTGAGGCATTTTGATTGTTTTGGAAAATGAACACGGAGGAATATGTGCCTCGTTCACATATCTAGCGGAGTTCTTGGAAAACCCAAAGAATTGGTCTGTAGGTGCTTCAAACAAGTCAAATGGGAGGAAAATGACGAAATTGTAAAGTAAAAAGAAAAAGAACTGCTTGACTTCTATATTCATATAATTTTGGTTTATATTATTTCTTATTAATAAAAACTATCCATGTAGATGGGACAAGGCGTTGATGATGAGGATGATTATAACAACGATGATGATGTGTTATTTATTGATCTTAAGGGAATAGGTTGATAACAGAGAAAATAGAGGAAAACAAAACATCAGAATACTTTAGGGACACAATTGAAGGTCAGATAAAACCTTCAGCGTTATGGAAGAGTGATTACAATTCACTCTAAGGTTAGATAAATCCATGGTTTAAAATACCGGTTTTCTGGTACGTATCGTCCAGCTCCAAAACCGGTACATATCGTCTCATACGTGTCGGTTCCAGACAATAAATTATTATGTATCATCCGATATGTTACCAATATATATATATATATATATATACCAGATTTTGAACCAGGAATGAACCTTTAGCGATGTTGTTGGTTACTTGGTCGCTCAATGAACATGAACCACCCAGTCGAGGGATATAAAATTCCCTGCACATCTAGTTCCCTGTGCCATATTGTATTAAGTAAACAGAGATAGAAGAATGATAAGATGTGATTTAATGAAGATTGGGGTTCTGTAAAAGAAGAGAGAATTCACGGTTCCTTTAATCCGGAATATTATTATAAAATAGAACATAAAATTACATTATGGCCCAATCATCCAATGAAAACTACAATCCTGACAATGTTAGTGAAAGAGTAACTTACCGTCACAATATTACACTTCCCCTCAACTTGGTGCATATCTATTGTTCATGCTCAACTTCGACACAGCCTTGTGAAGTCTATTCTTTCCAATTGCATTAGTTAATTTGTCAGCAAGTTGTTCCTAAGATTTTACCTGTGGTGTGCAAATCACTTTCAGTACCACATTTTCTTTAATGAAATGACAATCAACTTCTATGTGTTCCTTTCTTTTATGGTAAACAAGGTTTTTAACAATGTGAATGGTAGGCTTCATTGTCTCCATACAATCTCATAGGTAGTGTTGTAAAAATCGAATTGAATTGGAAAGTCATAAAGAGAGTCCAATCAAGTTGACTCGTGAATCATAAAAATCATGAAAACCCAAAATGAGGGTTGGAATATTCGTATAATAGTTGGGAAAAAAAGGATTGAACTTGACTACCCCATGATTCTCTATGCCGATTTCTTCCGTAATGAGTACAATTCAACATGTCCTTTTCATCAGTAGAATTAAGTCAATCTGCCTCGTCCGCCTTCTTCCCCAACCTGAGTACCCTCATGTTGGCAGTTAGATGGAATGCCATGTCTGCTGAGTCCATGGCAAGAGAAGAGTGCTCAGGTACACTGCCTGTCACCTCCATAACTTTCCTACGGCTTTCTTCATGGTGAAAAAGAAGGAATATGTCCCTAAAGAGCAATGTTCTTAAAGTTGTCGGGCAGGTTCGGACGGTTGAGTGCATGTTCGGGTGGAAGTCGTAGGGCGGCGCCTAGGCGGAAGCCCAAAGATCCAGGCTGTCTCGAAGCATATATATGTATATATACATACATATACTGAGCTACATACTTTATTTCTACATAAATGTATATAAATTAATATATGCATTCAATTCAAAAGCAAAATACTATATTTCTACATAAATCAGGAACTAATTGCAATTCTTCAATAATCTTTTTACAAAAATCACAAATTCTGCAATTAATTCACAACTTTTTCAATAAATCGCGACTTTTAAATCACAATTCCGCTTAAGTACACTTTAATTATGCATAAATATGACTCATGTACCTAATACAAGCTCTTTGAAATAACATTAGTATTCAGTAAAACATCAAAACATAGACTAAATATAAAAATAAATTGAAACTATAACACTCTTGCCGTGCTGCCTTAAGATGGCTAAAAATTCAGGTTTTCACTATTTGACCTTTGACATAGGACTGAAAAAGTGTGCGCTTTTTGATGAATAACCACGATTGATAACGAAAGGGGGAAAGAGACAAAGGCGGAGCATGGAGCTCCACTTAAGTCTAAAAACCGAGAAAATACAAAAGGCTTACAGTATCACCATCAGCCATACAATTAGCTTTCTGCTTGCCCAAAAAAAATCTAAACATATAGATGGATTTCAGGGTCAGCTTGCCTTTTACTGGTTCAAGCCGGGATGATATATATTCATAAAATCATACAAGTATAGTTTTTTATTTTGAAAATCGCATAAAAATCTTGAAAATCACATAAATACCAGCTGATATTTTGCCAAAACAAAGAGAGAGGGAAACGAGAGGAAGATGCGTTTTGACGGGTGCTTCTTCTTCTTCTTTACTTTTCTTTTGCTCAAGACAAGAGGAAGATGCGTATCGGGTTTGGGTTAGCTTCCTTTTAAGGGTTTAAGTTTTTAATGGCTGGTGTTACTACCACACCACTTTATGTTACAGCCACCTCACTGATTTAAAACAGTGAATATAGTTTTATTTAAGTGAGGTGGCTATTAACATAAAGTGGTGTGGTAGTAACACCAGCCTTTTTAATAGGGACTTGAAACTTAAGGGCTGTCAACAGGTTGGGTCCGGTGGTGCCCAATAAAAAATGGCGTGCCCAACCCTTTTTTAATATGACCCGGTAATAAAACGTCGCTTTAAAAGTTGACCTGCCCCGACCCAGTAATAACAAGTTTCTTTAAAAGTAGACCCAGTCCGCCCGGCGGACGCCCAAGGCTAAATTGGGGTGCCCGAACCGCCCAGACGGCCTCCTTGCCGGCCACCCCGGCCTTTTAAGAACAGTGGTAAAGAGGGTAGAGTATCATCTCGACTCAATGTATCGGCTCTTAACTCCTCATACTTGGGCTTTACTCCACATAACACATAACAAGTAAAAAATCTTCTGTTCAATCACAACCTATCTTCTTGATGAAACTTACTGATAGCTTCACACAATTCAATGAATTCATACACCTTGGCTAGATTTTGTTTCTAAGAATACAGATCAGTCACAACATTCCACAACTCGTTTGCAATATCCGCATATGTAGAGTGTTTTCTTATGGCTGATTTCATGGAGTTAAGAAGCCATGACATAACAATCATGGTCTCAGATTCCCAATCCACGAATCCATTATCATTTGTAGCTGGCTGTTTATAGTACCATCAACATATCCCACTTTCTTTTTTGCTTCACTCTTGCAGCTCTAGACGACTCCAAATAGTTTGTTCCATCGAATTTTACCATACAAATTTGAAAACTATGCCCCTCTCCACCAGGACTATCGTTGCCATGAGAGACCCTTACCTTCACTTCGGCCACATCAACACCATGCTACATAACGACAGCACAAAAAATAAGACAAATATATGCAATCCAATACCAGATTGCAGCAGCCACTCACTGGCTTATGAAAATAAGCACAAACAGCTTGCAATTACACCTATTTCAGAGGATAATCACAAATTTGCATAGACAGCTGTACCTGAGAGCTTTAGCAACTGCTCTTGCTTATTTATTTATCTATTTTGATTGTTAATGGCAATTTTTTTAAAAAACTAAAAGCACAACTACAGCACACCCCCCAACATGGGGGTCATAAAAAGCAAAGGTCAACAGGGACTTGGTCAGATTACAGTAGACCAGAAACTAAAACCAAACATAGTAGCAGAGTGATGACCTCAAAAGCAGGCCATCTCCAAAAACATGCCTCTCTTGGCCAGGGAATTGGCATCTGCATTTGCCTCATGTTTACTGTCTGAAAGTAAAGAATCTGTCTCTTACTAAATGTCTGCATTGTGCACCTGCTGTTGTTTCATCACTTATCCATAACAAGCCCACATTGATTGATTGGTTCGACTTTTTGTCAAAAGTAAATCTGCATTTGCCTCATGTTTACTGTCTGAAAGTAAAGAATCCATCTCTTATTAAATATGTCTGCATTGTGCAACTGTTGTTGTTTCATCACTTATCCCTAACAAGCCCACATTGATTAATTGGTTCGATTTTTTGTCAAAAGTAAATCTATTACTAGAGTGATGCCATGTGATATATACTTTTGAAGTATATATATTCAGGGTAATTACATATTCCTTTTTATTTGTTTGCTTTATGATGCATTTGGTCTTGGTGAATAATTATTATAATGCATATTAGGGAGACTGCTGCGGAAAGTAGAACCTGAATTGATGGATACTCTTATTCAGGCTTCGAAAGATGGTGATAACAGTCGGTTTGAGGAGCTGTCTGGTCAAGGGATGTGGACTATAGAAGATGATGAGGAAGAAGGAGAAGAAACTGATTCTGAGGTGGAGGTAGGCTTCAAGATCTAAATTGTGTTTCATGTCTTACGAACAAAATTATTACATATCATTACAAATTTGCTGTCAATTCCTACTACATTTTGTGGAAGGCAAATAAATTTATCAGATTATCATTGTGAATTTGTCACTGAGAATTACTTGAATTTTTTGTTGGAAATTTCTTCCAGGGGTGCCATAAGTATATCAATGTAGCTACCAGATGGTTTGACGGCTTGATCGAGAGGGATTCGTTCATTACAAATGAAATATATTCAATTCACGAGGTTGAATTTGATCGTCAGGTATATTAATTACTAGCATTGAAATATTAATAGTGAGCACCAAGAACATGGACATATTTTTCACAATGATCATGAAATTTCTTCTGGATGACCAATTTAAAAAAGAAGAATGGCTTATAGCATACATGTTAAACATGGAAACAACATTTAATTTTAATGGGAACGACTCTCCTCACCTACATCATAAGATTTTCAAGCTCATGAGTAGCCTTTAATTCACTGGATCTTGTCAAAGCTGACTTTAGGGGCCCTGATATCTATAGAATTCACCTTTTAACACAATTGGTGGGGTAAAAGGCTCTTCCTAAGCTTGATAATCTTATGATTCCGGTGACACTTCATTTATCTAATTCTAAGTTTTCTATCACTGAATTTGAATGCTGGTTGCTGCATTTTTATTTTTGATACTAGTTATTTCAAAGCAAAAGCTGGAGGCATGGCATCCAACCCACCTTGACCGTGAGATGTAAGCCTCGTAAATTTTCTTGAATTTTTACTTTAAACATATAAAAATTAAGGAAAACCAAAAAAACTTGAAGAAAAATAGAATAAAAAGGGGATACGTTTAGAAAGTGTGCGTAGTTTACAACTTACAAAGTACAAATTATCAATATCTTAAAAAAAATGTTATATGCAATGTGTCAATTATACTATGTCTACATAACTTACACATGTACATGGATGAACATAAAGAAATGAGTAAAAAAGTATTAAAATGAGTTAACAGAAAAAGAAACTAAGCAGCCAAGCAACTAAGCAACTGAAAAATGGGGAATAAGATTAGATTAACTCATTCATTTATCGCAAAAAAGCTGGTACCAAAGTAACAAAAATTACAGAATTACACTAAGTCGCCATTCATTAAATATAAAACTTTGTAGGTATTAGATAATTGTTTCAATATTCAAATGTTTAGTAGGCAATAAACATAAACGTAAAATGATCGAAAACAAAACCCAACTACAGTCCATCCATTGCAGTAATGTTGTGATTGATCTAGGATGGGAAGGAAAAAGGAGTGCAATATATTTAAGGGATAATTAGAGAAACATGCCTCAAAAACAAACTTTTTAGCAAAAAAGACCTGACTTCAAACGTTTTAGAAAAACAGTACTTTCACGGATTTTGGAGCTTCAGAAAACTGTGAAAGAACCATTTTTTCTAAAATGTTTGTAAAAAAAGTGCTTTCATGGTTTTCTAAAGTTCAAAAATCCATGAAAGCATGGTTTTTTTTAAAACGTTTGAAGTCGGGTCTTTTTTGCTAAAAAGTTTGTTTTTGAGGCATTGTTTTCTAAAGTGCCCTATATTTAACCTTTCAAGGCTATTAAAGTGCTAGGTGGAGCCTAGATAGTGGAAACCCCCAGGTGATATGCAGGGCTTACGCACATAGTTGCCAGAAGTTGGTATAGGGAACTGGTATGGGTACTGGTACGTTGAGGTGAAAAAAGTTTCGGGTACATTTTTATTGATACTTCTTCGGTACAGTATTGGTACAACGTGGAAACGAAATAGATGCGTTATAGATCCAACATTGGTACGATATAGAGGCGAGATGGTTTCGTCATACAAACGCTATTAGCGTGACATAGATGCAAAACAAATGTAATATATATATATATATATATATATATATATATATATATATATATATATATTTTTTTTTTTTTTTTTTGAATTTTAGAGTTAGACACATGATTCATTGAACTAAACACATGATTAAATTTGTTTATTAGTAGTATAAATAATATAGTATATTATCCAAATTACTTATTAGAAAATCTAACTAAAAACATATATAAAATTTATATGTACTTTAATCACATGCACATGAAGATCATTCCACAATTTCATGATTTATAAAAAAATGATTTCAATGTCCCTAAAAATCCATAAGTCTTTCTGACCTAATCTAATGTAAAGGACGAAACTAGTTCCATATTTAAGAGAGAAGTTTCAATTAAATAGGAAAGTTTCGTTTTTAATAGAAATGAGTTTCTTCTAAGATAAAAATCACGTATTGAGTCGTGTTTCTAATTTTTTTTGCTTAAAGGTCTCGGAAACATTTCGTACCAGTCCCCGGTACTGGTACACATAGGTATTGGTACGATCGGATAAAAATGGTTTCTAGGTAACTATGCTTTGGCGGAGCCTAGGATGTGAGACCTAGTAATATTTCAGTTTTTGTTATTTATTTCACTCAACGGTTGAGAATCCACAATAAATGATAAATGAGGAAAAAGTAGCAAATAATGATAAAATTGTTATTACATATTCCAGTAAGTATCAATGTCATGTAAGATCATAAGTTGGGTAAGTAATAAGTAACTAGCCGTTTGTAATAAATTAAATAGGCAAAAATTAATAAGTACATCATTTAGTCAGTGTAGTTAAAGGCAGGCCTAGGTGTGTGCCTCAGGCCCCAGGAGTGCCAGACACACCTCTTGTACCTCGGTCAAGGGTTTCTAGACATGGGTGGCCAGGCTAGCCTAGGCATGCTTCGCTTAGGTACGAAAAATCTAGGCCCATTCCTAGGGATGCTTCTCCTAGGCACAAAAATCTAGGCTCGTGCCTAGGCGCTATTGCATCATGCTTTAAAAATATAAATGGACCTTTTCCTACGTATGTGTAGCCCATTTTGGGCCTTTTTTGGTGTTTAAAGGACGCTCTTTTTACTCTATGTAGCATGTTTTAAGCCAATATTTATTTACTTATCCTATTTATAACTTTAAACACAAAAAGTTCTTAAGTCTAAACTCCTAAATCAGTTTTTTTCTTCTTCTAATATTCTAAATCACTAATAGGTGATCAAAGAGGCATCATCAAGTTGAATATTTGATTCATTTTACTTGATCAGAATTTGAACATTTGGATTTTGGCCTATGGGATTGGTAATATTTTCAAGTATATACTTTAACCTCTGCAGTCACCCCCTGAAAGAACTAGTGAAGTGATTTGTATCCCTTCCTCCGCTCCTCCCTTTACCGATGTAGAATTGATAAAGAAATGCTTGATTGCAATGTCAAAGGGTTGAGATTTGAAGTCATGGCCTCGAGCAAGGGCGGCAGGGCCGTGAAATCCATGTTTACATTTTTAGTCGGTGCTTTGGATTGGATGTTTTACCTGCTCAACTTGGTTAATGCTTATTTGTTAGTCACTTGGTTACTCTTAGATGCGACTTAGATAAATACAGATTAGTTAAACAATTTTTTTAACACATAGAAATTGTAAATTATACTGACCATGTTTATTTTGTATAACAAATTTTAACATATATAAATATATAATAGAAATATAAAGAAAATAAAACAAGAGGGGTCTAAAAAAATACAAGGCCTGTGCCTATAGGCAAGGTGTCAAAATCGGTATCGGTCCATGGAGGACCGATACGACTTGGCCGATATGTATCGGCCGATACCGATACAGATACAGAGTTGAGCTACCGATACGTATCGCCGATACCGGCAAACCGATATGTATCGCCGATACGTATCGGTATATGCCGATTTTTTATACCATGCCTATAGGTCATGCCTAGGCACGAGAGGTCGTGCGATTAAATGCACTGCATTTAGTTTTGAAAACGTAATAGTTATAGTGTTTGGATTCTAAGAACATCGATTTCTAACAATAATCCAATCTATAAGTTCATTTAGTACTATTAAAATTTTTTCCACAAGATTTCAAGAAATTGATTTGATCCAATTTTGCTCTAATTCATCTATATAGTATTAGAAAAATAACATTTATAAGGGATTTGGCCAATGCTGAAGTAGTGATGCCCTCAGTGTGTAGCATTGAGATTAGAAGTTTTAACCTGGCCTAATGCCATTACCGGTGGCCTAGGCACGCTTGCTTGGGTGCCTTCCTAGAGAATTGGCATTCCTATCCATATGCGGCCCGAATATGGGCTAACTGTAATTGGATTATGCATAGGCCACTAACCCTCAAGTGGGGCCCCTAGGTACCAAGGTGGGGCTTTTGATAAGATAGACTCTCCTCCACCTTCCCTAAACAAAAGTTATCAAAGTCACAGCTGCAAAAATGTAAAAGAAATGAAATCAAAATAAAGGACAATAAATTTACTACTTAGGTTGCAGGTTTTTCTAGAGGTTCACCCCTCTTGAATTAATCTGCACCTTGAGACGTGAGGCTTACGCCTGATGTACACCTCTCCCCAAAATGCATACACCTCAAGGGCATTGCAGCTCTTGGGTTGCGCCTCTTAAGGTTTTGAGGCTGCACCTCACCTCGGGCCTTTCAAATCTCATGCTTTTGATTTCGATAAGTGATGCATATAATTGTTCTATCTTTTTAGGCACTTGTTTTCTACAATTGCACTAGAAAATCGGCTTTCTTGGTAAATGTGATATTGAGTGGTTAGGTGAACGAGTCTTCCTAATCTCTCTTTCCCATCTCTTTATTACAAACTTTTTTGTATCTGTAGGTTTCGTAAGATCATTGTCAAGTAAAAAAAACTGTATGAAAAGCTTCATGGGTTTTTCAATAGGTTTACATGCATAGGAAAAATCAGTGAATATTCCTCTCAAATATCACTATTGGATTCTGTCAAGGTGTAGTGAACCTCAATAGTAACAATTTGTTTTCGGCAATATTTTGGTAGGGGATCGCTTCGGTTCATATCAGATAAATTCGGGAAAGATTCGAGGATTATGAATAAAATAGGTAAAAAATGATATAAATAAAAATAATTTTTTTAATATAATCGTTTTTTTCTTTGGTGGGTGGTTGCTCATGTTACGGGGGTAGCTTCTTCTATGCCTAGGTGAATTAATCTGCTAAATTGCCCTAGCCTTCTGTTACTTATATCATTTTTTTGTTGAATTGTGCTTGTTTTTTACATTTTCAATTTCTTTTACATAGTAGTATCATTAGAGTGGAGTCGAATCACTCTTGATTTATGTATTTTGTTGTGAATTCATCTAACATATACTCTCGATTGCTGCTACAATAGATCCCTGTGCATCGGACATCAGATATCACATTCCTTGTGTCAATCTCCAATCTTCTCTGTCACCCAGTGTTTGTGATCTGCTTTGTTCTTTACTGCACATGGTAGGTGCTTGTGTGTCTGATCTAGTGACGTGTAACTTCTTTTGACCTGATCTGGCTCCATTTGCATGCCTCACACTAATTATTTGATGGTGTGCCTGACTCAGTGCCCACTTCCCCTATAGGCATTGCATCATTTTGCCTTTTATTTTCCTTGGTTTATGTAATCTAAATCATCCGTTTGAACATCTTTCGTGCACATCAGCTTGGTAATTTTCTAATTTTTATTCTCCGTTTGCTCCCTGGATTCCTTGTTAGTCATATCTTATGTGTTGGGGGCGTTCAAAATTCTTTTCAAACCCTGGTTTGGCAAATCTAAGGGTGCCAAGGGATTCCACTCATTACTTAGAAGTCAGGGCATTGCTCTGTAATATGAGAGTTCGGTTGAACTCATTTCTTTCCGTTAATCGCAATCTAGAAACAAATTAGAGCACTTCATTTTCTCTTGGGTCCTTTGTCAGTGAACTGTAGAAAAGCCTTGAGAAAATATATGGTGTCTGCAAACCAAAATGTAAGCAATAGTATGGTAAATATAATATGCAAAACTGCACTCTTAAGATACACCATCGCAGTGTTCTTTATCGTCTTTGATAAACTACAGTAGCCTGGTCAATCATTTTGCAGATCCATCCAATTTCTTTCATGGGGGAATTGGGCGGACACTTTTTCTTTATTTGTGAGTTATCTATTTTACCATTTTAGCCATCTATCTATTGTGCCATTGCATATTTTCTAAAAGTACATCAGTAGGTAGATTAGAGTATCAGATCCCTTACCCATCTCTTTGGTTTTTGAAAATTCTAAGTTGCACCAGTTTCCTCTGGCGAGATTTGCAGCTTTCGTCCTGAACTGAGAAGCAATTTCGTGTGGGTCTAATGTTGGCAAATTTTCATTATAACATCAGAATATTCAAAATAAAAGCCACAAATCTTAGGGACTGGGGTAAGGCTCATTTTCATGGATCTATACTATGATCTCTTTTGCCGATATTAGCGTCACTAGGCCTTGAACTGAAGACAAGTTAATTAAAATTCTAGACTTCAACTTTCTATACTCAAATATGACTTACACCTTTTATTGTTGGATTCAAATAATGTAGTATTTTTAGTTGGCTTCCATGACTGGAAATTGGCTGCAATAGGGATGCTTAGTTAGACTAATTGATGCAAATATTTATTTCCTTGTTAGTTTGACACTTGATCAGCATTTTTAATTTTTCAAGACTCAAGAGGCAAAATTGGAAACTGATGGTTGTTTCTATCTTTATTTTTCTTTATATTTTTAACAATTATACTATGTTCTAATAGGAACTGCGGAAACTCGTTCGGAGAGTTCAGTCTCTGCAAGAACGGCTTGGTGCGGAAAGCGAAGGGGAAGTTGATACGGCCTTGACGGGTGCAAAGAAGTCCCTCATTCGCTTCTTAAATGCCATTGCAAAGCAGGTGACTGCCTAATAGATTTAACCATATTCAAATGTAATTTAGTTTTGTATCGTTTATTCGGTTCAAACTCATTTTTTTTTCATATTTATCAATAGCAGCATGAAAATCAATCCCTCTTGACAACCAGAGACTAACCGTGTGACTCTGCCTCTGATTTTTACTATGGCCGGAAAGAAGCTTATGATAGATTCAAATAAACACGCATACAGAGGAATGAGGAATCGGCAACTTTGAAAATCCGTTCAAAACCCCAAATAGATGGGACAAACCGATGATGATTGTGATGACGGCAATTGAAATTCGATAATCATATTTTATTTTATTTATTTTTCGGGTTTCTGGTAGGTAAGCCATGATTGAAACTGCGACCTCGACATTGCAATATATATATTTAGAAATGCAAATAAAACACTGCCGATCATGGCGTCTTCTATTGATCATGCATGGAATCAAAGACAAAATATAAATGCTGCAATGAAAACTCCAGGGTCGGCTATCTATCAAAGCCTGAATTATCAAAAGTCAAAACGTCACATTTCGTCATTTTGATAGGTTTTCCACTAGAGACAATTGTGATTATTTCTAGCCAAAACTACGATGTTTCTGTCGTTTGCTACCCACGACAAAACAGTGACCTTTCTTGGCTACCATGGGATACAAATTCAACGGTGAATGAGTAATGATATCATTTTATAATCCCTCTTTATTTTGCTACTTGTTAATGCATTTTATGGAGGCCAGTTCATCCCGTATATCTATTTAATGGATAACTATCTACATCCCTGTTGTTGACATGAATCATGCGCATTTGTTGAACCTTACCCAAAAAAATAATGTGAAGTTTTAGGTAAGAGTGCACGCCATTTTGGTTATGAGGAGCTGATTTTTCGATGGAAACAAATGATAAGAAACAACTGATATGTGGTAAGTTGGTAATCCGATCTATTCGCAAGCTAAATTTGGAATAGGCCCATAACCTTGGACACGTGGCACTATTTTTCATAATGTTTGCGAGGACCTAATGACCAATTTCTGTGAAAAATTTGTCGAATTTCTCCGAAATTTTTCGAAACAGGAGTCGTCGAAATTGTATTCACTTCAGCGAAATTAAAGAAAATTTTGCCGAAATTAATGATTTTTAAAAAATTTTATCCCTTATCCAATCATGAATAAGTTTTTTGTAAATACCAAATATAATATATTTATTTATTTGTACTCCCCGAAATTTTTTCAAAACCCTTTTGAATTTTTTTTCAAATTTATCAGAAATGAAGTGAAACGACCTCCTGCCAAAAAATTATTGAGAATGAAATTTATCACTATGCGAGGACTTGGTGTGAAGGTCCGGTGGGTTGAAGTCTTGAAAATAGCATTGAATTTTTTATAAAGTATCTTAAAGTCGCTAAAAATTGTTTTATAAATAGAAAAAAAAAAGCCTAACAGAATTAATTAAAAATATGAACGGGCTCATGCACCTACGCTCTTTCGAAGAAAAATATTATTATTGTTGAATTTGGATTTAATTTTAATATATAATAAATTTTTAATTAAAACATTTTAGAAAAAGCAGGTTTTGCAAAAACTCCTAAATGTTAATATTAAGGATGTGCAGCATAACAAAATCTTAAATTAATGTTTTGTTTGGCCGATATGTATGACCATAATGGCAACATATCGGCCGCTATAGCCATATATATTGGAGATATATGGTCAATATATATCTCTGGTCATTATATACTTGGCCCAGACAAGAACTCCTATATATCTGCCAGATATATCGGACTCGGCATGGACCAAGTTGTCGCTATTGATGAAGATTGGTGCCACCTGTACATAGTTGATGAGGAACAGTTGTGGTGCCCTGTACCTAATATCAAGTCTTTGTAGCAAGGGAAGTCCTATATACTAAGACAGCATAGGCAATGAGAAAATGTGGTAGATATTTGCATAAAAAGTCAAAATGTGTGCTTGTGAAACTCTCCTGAAATGGAACTTGAGTTGAATAAATATGAAAGCTGAAAGAAATGGCAATCAAAATCTACCACCTTTGGAAACTCATTTTCGGAATCGTTTGAACTAAGATAATAAAATTGGTATCGGTATAGGTATCGGTCCTTGGAGGACCGATATGAATTGGCCGATATGTATAGGCCGATACAGATACCAATACCGATATCCGAGTTGGATACTGATATGTATCGATTTGCCAAAAAACCAATACGTATCGGTATCAGCCGATATTTGATACCTTAATTTAAACTCAATTTCAATCAGGCAAATAAATAATTTCTTAGGTAGTTATCTATAAAAAATTGAAAACGTAAACCTTAGCTTGGCAGACAGTCACATAAAATATAAAAGGATCCCACTTTCCTGAGTGTCATTTAAACACCAAAATAATATATTAATGATCATACACCACCAATAGTTTATGATGTGAGTGATCCATATTATCAAAGTGATTAAATTGAAGTACAACAAGCCCAAAAATAATGTTTTAGGGAGATTTAAAGCATCTGATTTGTGGACTATAATAGCAGCCTTTCTTTTTAATTTCAAGTGCTAAGATTAAAATTCATTAATCGGGCGGTTCACCTCTACTTATAGGCATGTTTCCTTGAATCGGGACATGTTCCAATGACAAATTTCCACTTGGACAATTTAAATTGATCACAGATGTGTGCTTTATGGGATAATGATAAATCAATAGTGTGGGATAAAAAGTTCAATTTTAACGGTGTAAGATCATTTAAATGTTATGTTGGTGTTTAAATGTCTGTTGGAGCTAGGTCTTTCAATGGGCCGGATTAAGGCCGGGCTGGGGTTCAATCGGGTTTCCAAATTTTTCAGCTCGGCCCTAACCCGAGCTATAATGTAGGGCCGGGCTTGGGCGTATTTTTGAGCTTTTTTGACTTTTTTTTTTCTAATTAGATTTCATTGGGCTGCTTTTTTTTACTATTTTTTCTAATAAAATTTGGTTGGGCTTGGATTATTTTTTTTCTAATAAAAGTTTAAAGAAGGTTAAAAATTTAATAAAATAATTATATTAACATTATAGAGGCTCAGATACATGCTTTTATTCAAATATTTCATTTTAGTTTGTTGTACAATGATTATAACGAACAACGATTGCATAATGATTATAATGGACATCGATTAATCTCAAGGCATTTTAGTAAATTATATTTAATTAAAATGATTTTTTTTATAACTTTAAACGGATATATATATATATATATATATATATATATATATATATATATATATATATATATATATATATATATCCGGGCCGGGTACGGGTGGTGTGTTAGAACACTCAACCCAAGCTCGGCCCGAATTTATCTGGGTCGTAACATGTTTTGTGACAGCCCAGATATCTGCACTCGAAAACTCTTGTCATTAGGATCACGCTCTGGATGATTCCCGGAATAAATCAAAGAGTGTCTACTCGTCTAGCAGAAATCAATGTAGACACTGTCCAGTAGTGGCAGATCGAGTCATTATATAAGGCTTAAAAAGAAAGGAAAGAGAATAAACAATGCATATAAGTAAACCAAAAGAATATACATCCTCAAAAAGGAACTAAGAGGAATCACTGGTGATGGACATCCATTACCCAAAACAATGGTTCCCAATAGTGATTCCTATAAAATGTATACAGCTATAAATAAACAACTACAGTAAATAAATACAGAAAAGTGGCCACCAAGCATACGGCTAATCCAAAATACATATACAGGACCCAAATATAAAACTAATACCCAAGCTACGGGTAGAACTGTCAGCAGGGGTGTCAGTGTCCTCCTTTGCTTCAGCCTCTGGCTCTGACTGATACTCAAGATCACTCTCCATGCCGAGAACTCTAGCCTTAGAACCTATTATATATAAATATGGTAAGCTATCATCTACGCTCAATAGAAGAAACTCAAACAATTTGTATCTAAAACGAAAAACATGGCTTACAGGATATAACTCAAAGAGATAATTAAAACAAAGTGCAGACAGAACAGAATAGGTGAACTCTAGCCTCAGAACCTATTATATATAAATAGGGTAAGCTATCATCTAAGCTCAATAGAAGAAACTCAAACAATTTGTATCTAAAACGTAAAACATGGCTTACAGAATATAACTCAAAGAGATAATTAAAGCAGAGTGCAGACAGAACAGAATAGGTGCAGACAGATGATCAGATATGCAGAATAATCAGAATAGAGAACTTTTAGAGAACATAGCAGATGCAAAGTATAGGGACAGACTTTAATCTCAAAGTGATCAGATGCATGCATACAGTAGTTATTGACTTAAATTCTATATACTTAAATAATTCCCGTGAATAGAGCATGTGGTAGCTAGATGTGTGCCGATGGGTAATCCCGACCATCGTTGTTTAATGAATAATTGCAGATAATTTGCATCAAGTCTCTATAAAGGAGAGCAACTTGTGCTAAAGGTTTATAAATTAGATATACGGATATTCCGCCGTACCAGTCGTAAGTATCCTGCCATGTCAAGGGGATTCGTCACATGAACTTTAGATCAATAGACGTAAAGGCCTAAGAATCAGATAGCAGAAATAGATAACAGAACAGATAACAAAGCTTGTATGACAAAAGAAACAATTACAGATGCTAAAAAAATCATGCAGTCGAAATTGGATACAAGTTAAGTTGAATTTCCCCTACCTCAGATCAGACCTTTCTAAATAAATTCAAATATTTTTAAAGCATCACAGTCTCTTCTTAGACCATAAACATAGTATACTAAGTGTCAAATATGTATGAACAGTAACTGGTATAAAGTCCGATCTTAAATTCCCCAAAAACCAAAACAGTAGAAACATGGAAACTCGATCGATCAATCCCTCTATTTGATCGATCGGGTTCACATCTGATCGATCAATCTCTTCATTGATCGATCGGATGCCTCAAACCTACACAGCCTGAACAAAAGACATCTGATCGATCAACTCCATGGTTGATCGATCGAATTCTCAAGTTGATCGATCAATTCCCATAATTGATCGATCAAAACTAGCATTTCCACACCTTTAAAACAGAAGAACATTGATCAATCAATCTCTTCATTGATCGATCGGATCAATCCCCATGTTTGATCGACCGTGTCAAAATTTCAGAAAAATATACCTCTTGTTTCATAGTGTGTTTTATAAAATTCGATCGATCAAATCTATGGTTTGATCGATCAATTTTACAGTTTGATCGATCAATTCTCAATTGATCGATCAGTCATTCATTACAGAACAGAGATAGATTTGATCGATCAATCCCTTAATTGATCGATCAATTCCTTAATTTGATCGATTAATCCCTATAATTGATCGATTGGATTTTTCAAAGTCAGAAATTTCAGAAAAACAGGCCTCCTGTTCTATAGTCTCCTCATAAAATTCAATCGATCAAATCTCTGATTTGAGCGATCAATTTTATAGTTTGATCAATCAATTCTCAATTGATCGATCAGTTCACACCTGATCGATCACTTCTAAAGTTGATCGATCAGTTCTAAATTCAATCGATCAAACCACCAGTTTGATCGATCGAGCACATCGAGCTCTAACTTCTGAAGAAAACTACCCTTCTATTTCAAATGGGTCTTTATAAAATTCGATTGATCAACTCTCAAGTTTGATCGATAGGTTTATAGATTGATCGATCAATTCTCAATTGATCGATCGGGTATGACAGTTAAACTGTCATTAATGGGGTTTTGTTAAATTCAAACTCAAATCAATCCCTAGTTTTTATGATCCATCATGAATCATTCAAGCCCTCATTAAACTCATATTTATTACATATAAATCTCCTACAAAACCCATAATAACTCACCTCTTCCGATGATTGTTTCTTGGTTCACGGCATCCTAGGTCCACGAGGGTTTCAGATCTAAATTGGGGAGTTCGTCAAGGTGGGTTCTCCAATGAACCAGAGGGTGTGTCACGCGTCAACACACAACCACATCTCGCCTTTCCCAAGCGAATTTTGACAAACACTTATTGATTTCTTCGTGTTTTAACTCGGGTATCAAGAACCTAGGTTTCTTCTTTCACACCTTAGCACTTCAGAACAACAAACCTAACCACTGATTATCAGGAACACGAAGAAGAAGAGTAAAGTAATGAATTCTAACTCTCTTCCTTCCCTTATAAGCTAAACCAATGAAATATCTTCGATATTTCAATATTCTTCTTAGTTTAAACTCCGGTGTAGAGCACATATACAAATTCTCCGGCGTACCACGCCTCATCAAACGTCTTACACAACTTGGATTTACGTAAGAAGTCACACATGACTTTTCCTAATCGTGAATTAATATTATTGCCAATAATATTATTATAAAATTTTAATTTATCTCGATTTTTGTGTCAGGCACGCATATCAAAGCAGTCGAGTTATGTTCAAAATTTTAAGGTTATTACATGTTTAGCCTGATCTGGATACCAGGCCGGATTTGCTTGATAGAAAATATCACTTTTTACGGGCCAGGTGTGGGCCAAACTTCGGGCCGGCTTGACCCATTGAGAGCCCTACTTGGAGCCATTATCCCATTCTAAAACAATAGTAACCATAAAAAGTTTCTTGCAAATGTTTATAAACTACTACTTATTTTGCTATAAAATATGAAATTAATAAACTGTAATAGATTAAAAATCGTTACAAACTTTACTTTGTGGGAGTGGGTACTTGCTCTTTTCACATTATGACGTCAACAAAATTTCAGATACGTTGGTTGCAGTTGTGGGTATAACTTCATGGTATAAAAGGTTTAAATAGGCTGATACGTGTTGGTAACAGTCGAGTTGTATCAGTCCTCCATGGATTGATACACAATACCGATTTGGACACCTTGTATATGTTATATGGAAAACAATATTGATTTCCTTTCTAGGGATTAAACTCTAAGCTTGAGGCTTTAGGAAAATGGAAATAACATTTTGCAAATTAAAGAAAGTTTGCTCCCTATCTTAAGCTTATATGAAATGATTGTGAGCATGATGTGGGACAAATTGTTCACCATAGATAGCATAAAATAATAAAATATTAGATAATTTAACTTAATGCCACACCCGAAATTATATCCCATTTCGAGGGCTTAAAATTTTGAGTTATGACTCACACATATTTCGGATATGCTAAACAGGCATGCACCTAATCAGAGTTCTTGTGTAAATATAGTTCCACAAAATTCGTGAAAGCCAACAATTAAAGGTAGAATATAAAGTAGTCATAAATGAAATCACATAGTCGTCGACAATAATATAAAGCGAAACTCAATACCGAGTCTACAAACATCAGTAGCCGACACTCGAGTTAAAGTTAACACCAAGGTCCTCCTGATACTCAACTGCGTCGCCCTCCTAGGGCTCCTAGTACTCAATGCCTGCGAGATCAATGAAATCGGTGTCGATAAGATCTGAATAGCAAGCTTTTACTCCACCAGCGTAATCACCTGCAGCTGTTAGATTGTTGTGGGATGAGTTTACTTAGTTACATAAACTCAATGGATACACCACCAATCCACCCTATACTACTCAGGTGTATTGTAGGTGCATTATGTGAGTGATAAATATAGTATATTAATAAAATCAGAAAGACAAATACAAAATCATGTGCATATCGAAGAACTCATATTATAATATAAATGCATGATCATGGTCTATACACTCATATCCTAAGATATCTCACCATATCTGATAATATAACATATCTTATTATTCATATACGTCTGTACATTGCAGGAGTGTGACTAGCATACTCATAAATTCTAAACGACCTGTGCCATAGTCGCTGCTCGAGCTATCATGTGAGGTTCACCATAGTATCATATTACCATATCATAACACCCCCCGTGTCATACTCATACTCCTCCATCCAGCCTAATAGGGAGACATAATGGCCAAAAGTAACTCTTAACCTACTCATACTCATAATGTCTCTTAGAGACCCGTCTTGGCTGAAAAAATATTATTGTCCTTACTGTGGCTACGCAAGGAACGACACGTATAGAGACGAACTTAATCTTTCGTTGGCCTACACAATGGTATCTTATTATCGTACTCATAACTTATTTTATCTTATACTCATATTCATAACATACTTTTATAACTTAATTCTAAGACTAGCTTAGTGGGATAATCTCATCACAACTAAGGCCTAAGGGTCAAACCTCATATCCTATCCTATCATATTAAAACTCGGGGTGATAAGGTCATTGTATATGCTACCGTATACGAGGTTACACTAAATTCGCTCTCACTCGACTCGTCATGAGTCTCATACCACCATAAGTTGTAAGGCATGTGAATACGATGTATTCCTCGCTTCGATACCATCTCGATAAATCACCATGTCCAAGCGTAGACATGATCTCATATACTCGCGTACATATGACCTAATATGTCCATAAATCATATATCATGATAAAGATGGAAACATAACACTATTATACACATATCATAAATTTATATTTAGATTTCATTATATTTACATAACACAAATGCACTTATAGGATAAGGTAGTTATTAATATGATTTCAATAACATGAAAGTGAGCGTTTGATTTTCACGAGACATTGAATTTCTAACCCTTCGTGTTATTGAAGAGGTCGCGTTGAAGCGATAAAAGTGATATATATATATATATATATATATATATATATATATATATATATATATATATACTACTATAATTAGATAATTAAATTGAAAGATATTTATATTTCTTAAGTTGTGATTTATTATGACCATCGATCGAAAAATCTTAAGTAAGATATAATACACCATGGATCAAAATTTCTACCGAAATGATCGAAATTTCGGTCGAAATTATAGGTTTCAGTCCCCACCGAAACGATAATTTGGGACCGAAATTTCGGACATTGAATATATGGGATTGAAATTATCGGTCGAAATTTTGGTTCAAAATTTCGGTTTCAGTCCCCTCTGAAATCGAAACGAAAACCGAAATTTTGATCCTTGTAATATACACATAATTTTGGTCATGAAAATTAGAAAATAACATTAAATTCGTACAATCATGGGTCATTCTGAATTGATCCCGACTTACTGCTCTATTTTGACCTTTAAAACATCATATTCGTAAATAGACTATTTCACATAAAGTTGTGAAGTTCGTTATCTTCTTTCCAATGTCATAAGAATCACGTTAATTCGAGGTCAGAGTAAAATGTTATAGCTAAAATACCGAGGCCAGTATATTGATGATTGCGAGCTTGAGTTCGTGGCCCGAATTTGGGTTCGTAGTTACGAGTTCGGACCCAAAACTTCAAGATGATGCATTCACAATACCCCTGCTGGGTTGGTTCGTCTAAGTATTGGGAGAAAATAATTTCTGATTGTAGAAAGTAGAAAACTTTTAAAATTTTATTTTAATAGTAGAAAGTTTTAAATTAACTCTAATGAAGACTTTTCGTAAAGGATTTAATAAAATAAGAGTTTTTCCACCCAATAAGAATTGGTGCGTGACCTTAAAAAAATGTTTTGTTTCAATGCTTTGTGTAAGCACCGAAGCAATATGTGTTTCTCTCCCAAAATTACAGTTATACTCTTTAACTTGTTTCATCACTTAAAATGGGTGTAACTTTTTATATTCTTATAAGAAATCGTCAAATTATATATCGTTGAAATCGTATCGACAAACACTTCGTAATGAGTCTAATTTTGATATAAAAAAAAATCATAATTTTTCGTACAGTGCAGCACTAATCCTGTGTACAGTGCAAACACATCTATCACCATTAAAATAAAATAAGAAAATTCGGGTTCTTATACTTAATGACAAAACTATTCATCTAAACGTAATGATCTTCTCACTCGAGTCACAATTGTGACTCGAGTTGTGAGCCATCCACGTCTCGGTCAAATGTTGATTGTGCAGAACATTAGTGGTCTCACAGCTCGAGTCACGCGTGACTCGAGTGAGATGATCATTTCTCTTAATATAATCTGATTAATTTTTGTTTTGTCTAAATTGACCCTTAGTCCTTATTCCATTGTAATGTTAACAAAACTGGATTGGTGGAGGACCACGATTTGACTAGAACGGTTAAGCGCGAGTAAACTACTCATGAACAACTAACATTGGGCCATCTATCATTCGACGCAAGGATCAAAATTTCGGGTTGAATTTCGGTTTCGGGTATAACCGAAATCCAAAATTTTGGACCCTATAGAAAATGGACCGAAATTTTGGATTTCGATTTCATTTCGGCCATGTTCGAAACTGAAAAATTTTAGCTGAAATTTTGATCCATGATTCGAAGGGGCAATAGAGAGACAGGTTTTATTTTTTTTTTTTTTTTTTTGGAGGGCTACTATGGGCATACCATTTTTTTCTTGCACACCCATAAATAATAAAGTGGTGTGCAAATTTAAAAAATTGATGTGTGTTAAGGGAAAATTTGTTTTATTTAACCAAAATAAAAATGGTATTAAGTAAAGTTTGTGTGCACCCAAAAGCAGCTATAAACACACTTTTTGTTGACTAATACATGTTAACCACACTAAAAAGTTATTGGTTTCTCATTAATGGTAAATAAAATATTGGTCTACAACTAGACATGTTGTATGGAAACAAATAAGTGGTGTGCGCACAACAGCCCATTTTTTCAAGAGTTGGTATTAAGTACCCAACCCGAGCATCCCCGGTAGTGATTGGGTCGATGCAAATAAGTGAAAATGCTGTTGACATTTCACTGATTTGAAAAATACATCCTGACGCATTTCCCAAATTTGGGGAAGGGAGTTTTGACCTTAGAGCATTGTAGGTGGGCAGGTGGCACTCCATATTCGGGTTCTGCACCAACGTACGTTTCGCTTTATTTTAGGTTCCCCCAATTTGACTGGACCGGTAACCAGTAACCATCATGAGTTAAAATTACGGAAAAACGATATGTAGCGTTCAGCTCTAAAATTGATACATATCCATATCGGATAATATATTTTAATGTATTATTTGAAATTTTAAATTTTTGTATAAGAAGCATTGATATGATATCTTAAATGTACCGTATCAGTGAGGTCTAAAATTGATATATATCGTCTAATATATAGAGATATTAGACGATATTTTGATCTATGATAATCATACAATTTAATTTAATTTTAAAAATTATTTTGTATGACCATTTTCAAAGCCTTATTTATCTATTTCTGTCGTCGTCTTTAAACTTAGAAGTCCTATTTCTTCACTCACGAGTCTACTCACACTCATATTTAAGGCTAAACCTTTCTTCTCACATTTCAATAGTTAAAGACAGTGTTATAACGTAGTTAATTTTTCTTAAAATATAAGGGTTTTTGTCAAGTCCAATGGATCAAAATTTCGTTCGATACCGATACGTATTGATATTAGTGGTAAACAATATAATACATTAATTAAATGTACTGTATCGGTCAGTTGTATAAAAAAGTCGAACGATATATTCAATATATTGTCCGTATCGATCTAATACCGATACGTATCGTTCAATACAACATACTGATTTTGGGCTCAAACGATATATACCGATTTTCCGACATTTTGATCCTTGGGTCCAAATTTCCAACTGATTGAAATTAAATAAGGTGCAACAGATTTTGGAATCATTAATGTGGAGTAATCGTTACTTTTAACGTATATAAGCTGACATCTATTTTTCCATCCCTTGCATCCAATGGTTTTAAAAACATTTGAACTCCATTTAGAGTTCAATCAGTTGGACCTTACCAAAATCATAAAATATAATTAAGAGTATGGGATTTGTAGCGGAAGATTTTGCTTTGCAATTGATGGCTCTACCATTAATAATATTGATTGCCTTGAATATATCTTAATTAAATAATTACAACTATAAATTAATTATATGCCGTCCGATAAAAAAAAATTTCAATACTAATCATTAAAAACAAAAATAATAACAACATTTGGGTGCATAGATTTGGACACGCCATGATAACTATTTATGAGATCATCATATAAAGAGGGTATGATAAGATAAAATAGTGTTGCATGTATAAAGAGATTGAATAGTACACTTTTCATAGTGTACAAGCTTAATAATTTATATAAATTATAATATAAAAACAATATTTATTATCTCGGAACGAATCACTTGTTGAGGCCTGAGATACGAGACGTCTCGTTCGAGATAACTCATCTCAGGCGAAATTTAAAGCCATGGTCATATAAATCCATATCAATTAATAATTTGTATAGGTATGTAGGACCAGTTATATTAGAGTCAAATATCAGTTAAAAAAAATAATATATCACGTCATATTAGCTCATATGAAACGACGTGTTCGACATGAACCAAATGTAATATCAAAAATGTCGTTCTACCGAAGTTATTTCTTTTCTAAATTATTAATATATACTTTATAAGTTTTTCTAAAAGTGTACTTTAATATCGGGCTGTTTAACCTTATCCAACCATCTGATAACCGATATGCAGATACGTGCTGGTTTTAAAATCTCTACAGAGATCCTTATTATTTAAGATTTATGCTGAAATACACACGTGGGAGAAAGATCTGATGGCCACATCAAATATCGGCGGAAGACGACTTTGAAGTTTGACTACAAAAGCTAATGTCTGCGCCTATAGTCTCGTAGTCTTGCCCACGTGACATCCCTAAATCGTGCACCAAGATACACTGTTGTACTTGGTAGCTAGCTATCTTAGCACGTCTTCCATTCGTGGGAGTGCTTTTTCATAGAACATCTGTATCTAAGTTAGATATGAACTAATCAACTACCATTCAATTCATGATTGGAGTTACTTTGTGATCCTTTACCTAATTTCTAAGACAACAGCATGCCAAGATCGACTTCTCAAAAAGAAACAAATCTTGGAGCTGATGGTGTCAGATTCACTTATATAAATTTTGTTGTATATCGAAAACATTGTGTCTGGTGTAATTGAATGGATAAGATATTTTAAAGGAGTAGAAGTATAAAGTACAAACCAAACGTGCCTGCCAGCTACACGAGGGCATGTATCCTCCTGCAAGCTACGCGAGGTGCATGCATCCTCGTCACAATCTACCCATTAATATGGGTAGGGATACATCTATTTTAAGCCATTTTGAAAAGGATTTAATGCCGGGTCACCAAAATCAATTTTCGGGAGGTTAATTCTTTCACTTGGTTTACCAAAATTGCACGCATCTCTGATCAATCTAAGCCGTCTAAGTTGCAAAACATCATTTGAGCTGATGATAGCCTAAATTAGCGTTCATTAAAGACTTTTTACGCATTTGATTCATGCTGTTTAATATAGAATATCGTAGTACTTGGATTAAAAGTACTAATCTAGCAGTGGGCGTATTTTTTTTAAGGTCAATGGCTCTTGGTTGACATATAAATCCTACACTGGTGTTTAAATGATCTTCCATCATTTAAATTGTATTTGTTGGATATTTACCAAATAAATATTTATTACTTTAATAATATTTATCTATTATTAATTTAATAATGTTTATTTATTTTTAAATGGTTCCTTAAAGTGATTGGTTCCATATTAAAAGGATGCTTTTAACCTTCAAGTCAAAATTACTTGAATTTTGAATTAATATTGGAGGGAATTTTTTCCCACCATAAGTTTAAAAGTGTTGTAAATATTTTGTCCCACCTCACTATTTTACAAGAAATATTCATGGCTTATATATGGAAACTTACCTTCCATATTGTTTGGCTTAATAAGAAGAACACAGCTATGCGGCGGTTCCGCGCACTGTGCTGTGCGTGTCGCGATGTGAATCGAATTAGGCGCTTTTAAGTACTTTGCACTTAGGAGCCTTTCCTATTTGAACTGAGATGATCCGTCGGTTGACTTGTTGGCCGGTCACGGATTGACTTCGCCGCGTGTGCACCACATGTGCATTAGGCGATTCACCATTCAAGGAAGCGGTGGATTGATTCGAACAAGCGATTACGATTTGAATTGCATAAATCAATTGACCAAAAGATGTAACTGTTCGGATGTGAACCGTTGGATCCTTGCAACCGTTGATCGGATCGATCAGGGCCCTCGATTGCAAGTAACCGATGCATACAACTGGCCTGAAAAGGTGCTCAAAGTTATAAATAGAGGCGGAGGAGGATTCTAAACACTTGCAATTTCCGAATCTTACATCCGAGCCCTCGAATTGGTGCAAACCAGCATTCTGCTTCGTTTCGTTGGGTGCTACAAAGGCAACGTAGTGTGTGACAGATCGGTTCTTCACCGAGGCTTCATTGTATCCTGGAGGCGAATTTACCGATATCCCGTTAAATATAGGGGGAAAATATTGTCTTAAAGACAGCGATCTAATCGCGCCTTGAAGCAATTTTCCGGTCTATTTTCTGTCAATCTTTGTGCAATACACTAACAATTTTAAGACAATATTACTATGGCACAAAAGATGATGGAACTCTCCAACACGAAGATCACGAAACTCGAGTGCTTTAATGGCACCAATTTCAAACGATGACAATCAAAAGTACATTTTACTCACAACTTTGAAAGTCGACATCGTTCTCACTATGGACTCACCATCATTGGAGAAAGAAGATGAAACGCTTGAAGAAGGTAGAATCCGTACGAAATGGGAAAGCGACAATTACACATGCAAAGGCTATATTCTCAACGCTCTTGCCGATTCTCTTTTTGACGTCTATCAAATTTATAAAACTGCAAAGGAGATATGGGAGGCTCTTGAACGTAAGTACAAAGTAGAAGAGGCCGGCGTGCGCACATACTTAGTAAGTGAGTTATTTAATTTTAAGATGTATGATTCTAAACCTATTTTAGAGCAAGTGCACCAGATGCAGATTATCTTCAACAATCTTGTGACGGAAGGAAGCACAATAGACGAAGGTTTTCAAGTCTCTGCGGTTATTGCAAAATTACCGTTGGGATGGAAAGATTACCGTAAGAGTTTGAAACATACGAAGGAAGATCGTACTATGGAGGAACTCTTGACTCATCTTCGCATAGAAGAAGAGGCTCGTCTACGTGACAAGGAAGAGGAGAAAACTGAACTCGTCTCCAATGCGCACATTGTTGAAGATGCATCCACATCGAAGAAGAAGAACAAAGGAAAGAACTTTAAACCGAATAAGAAGGTTTTCAAGAGAGGACAATACAAGGAAAAAACAAAGAAGGGTACTTGTTTTTATTGTAATAAACCCGGCCATTTCAAACGAGATTGTCGAGAATTTTTAAAAATAAAAATCAGGCAAACATTGTGGGTGAAGAAGATCTCATTGCGGTGATCTCCGAAGTCAATATGGTAGATGGTGGAAATGAATGGTGGCTCGATTCTGGAGCTACTAGGCATGTTACTTCTGATAGGAATAATTTTATATCCTATGAGGAGGCTCATGATGGACATGAATTGTTCATGGAAATTCCACTCTTGCCAAAGTGGTAGGTCAAGGCAAAGTTGTTCTACACTTTACTGGAAAATCACCACAATGATGTCCTTCATGTTCCTGAAATCCGAAAAAATCTTGTATCGGCTTGTATTCTGAACAAACATGGATTCAAAATTGTGATCGAATCCGATTTCATTGTACTTTCTAAGAAAGGGATGTTTGTAGGCAAGGGGTATGCCTCTTGTGGAATGTTTAAGTTCAATATCAATGAAAAATCTGCTTCTTCGGTTTATATGTGTGACTCAATTTATTTATGGCATAATAGATTAGGGCATTTAAATTTACGTTCTATGGATAATATGATTAAATTAGAACTTCTTCCTAAAATACATATAAATTATGGTAAAGATAGATGTAGCATATGCGTCCAATCTAAAATGATTAAAAAACTATTTAAAAGTGTTGAAAGACAATCTAAACTATTAGATTTAATTCATACTGATTTATGTAGTTTAAATAATATTACTACTAGAGGAGGGAAAAGATATTTCATCACTTTTATTGATGATTGCTCTCGATTTACATATATTTTTCTTCTTCAATTAAAAGATGAAGCATTTAGTAAATTTATCTCTATAAAGCCTTAGTGGAAAATCAATTAGATTTTAAAATTAAGGCATTACGATCGGATAGGGAGGTGAATACATGTCACATGAATTTTAATTTTGTGACAAGTATGGAATTATTCATGAAGTCACCGCTCATATTCTCCTCAATCAAATGGAATTGCGAAAGGAAAAATGGGACTCTAGTAGAAATGGTAAATTCTATGTTAACAAATTATGGTTTGAATTCAAATTTATGGGGAGAAGCATTTATCTTGCATGTTATATTTTAAATCGGATACCTTTTAAAAATCTTCTAAAACTCCATATGAAATTTGGAAGAACAAACCTCCCAAATTACACTATTTAAAAGTATGGGGTTGTAGAGCATTAGTTAGTGCCGATTATAAACGTACAAAATTAGGTCCTAAAGCCATTGAATGTATTTTTGTGGGATATTCTATTAATAGTCCTATATCTGATTTTTAGTATGTGAGCATAATAATATTTTGAAAAGGATTCAATTTTGAATCTAGAGATGCGATATTTTATGAGAATACTTTCTCTACTATTTCTAAACCTCTTGCATCCTCTAAATTAGATGAATCTTGATTCTCTTCATCTCTAGTAGTGAAGATGAAAAGATGGAACCTAGAAGAAGTAAGAGACCTAGGAAAGCCACCGATTTTGAATTGATTTCTATGTATCTTGTAGAAGGAACCGAAATGAGAAAACTAAGAAAATGAAGTTTGTTTTTAATATCGATGAAGATCCTCAAACTTTTGATTATAAGTCTATTGATTACGCTTTTGGAAAGAAGCTATAAATGATGAAATGGATTCTATCATGTCCAATAATACTTGGGAATTAGTAGACTTACCACGGGATCTAAACCTATAGGTTGTAAGTGGATATTTAAAAGAAAACTTAATCCTAATGGCACTATAAACAAGTTTAAAGCTAGACTTGTTGCAAAAGGTTTTAGACAAAAGCATGGTATTGATTATTTTGATACCTATGCTCCGAGGATTTCTTCCATAAGGATCTTATTTGCTCTTGCTTCTATATATAAACTTCAAGTTCATCAAATGGATGTTAAGACCGCTTTTAAATGGTGAACTTGAAGAGGAAGTATATATGGATCAACGGAGGGTTTTATCATGCAAGGACATGAAAATAAAGTTTGTAAACTTATTAGGTCCCTATCAAAACAGTTCCTAAACAAAGGGCATGAAAATTTGATAGTATTATTTTATCATATGGATTCAAGATTAATGAATCGATAAATGCATTTATAGTAAGATATCAAAGGGTAAAGGAATAATTATTTGTCTCTATGTGGATGACCTCTTAATTTTTAGTGCAGACTTTAGAAAGTATTATATATACAAAAGTTTTTTGGCTTCAAAATTTGATATGAAAGACATGGGTGAAGCCGATGTAATTCTTGGAATAAAATAATCTACGTCAGATAATAATATTATTTTATCTCCACACTATATAGAAAAAGTGCTAAAGAAATTTAAACATAATGGAAAATTAGCACCAACACCTTTTGATCCAAGTATAAAATTAAAATCCAACGATAGTAGAAGTGTATCTCAATTAGACTTTTCTAGAGTAATTGGTAGTTTGATGTATGCTACTCATTGCACTAGACCGATATTGCTTATGCTAGGGGAAATTAAGTAGATATACTAGTAATCCTAGTCATGAACATTGGAAAGCAATTAGTAGAGTATTAAGTTATCTTAATAAAACTAAGGATTATGCTTTACATTATGTTGGTTATCTCGTATTTGAGGATACAGATGCTAGTTGGAACAATGATATGGATGAGTCAAGGTCTACTAGTGGATGGGTATTTACACTTGGAGGTGCATGATTTCTTGGGGATCAAAGAAACAAACATGCATAACACATGCAACTATGGAATCAGAATTTATTGCTCTTGCGACAGGGAGCAAGGAAGCAGAGTGGTTAAGGAATTTACTATTAGAAATTCCTATTTGGCCAAAGCCTATGCCACCAATCTCTTTATTCTGTGATAGTGAAGTTGCGCTATCTAAAGCTTATAGCAAAATTTATAATGAAAAGTCTAGATATATAAGTTTAAGACAGATTATGTTAGTCAATTACTGAAGGAGTAATTACTATCAATTCAATACTGGACCTTTGCAAATTTAGCGGATCCATTTACAAAAGGTCTTGCAAGAGATGTAGTTATTAAAACATCGAAGGATGGGTTTAAAGCCTAATAGCTTACATCACCTATGATGGTAACCGACCTATTTTCTAAAGTCCGTAAACTAAAGGTTCAATGGGAAAACAAATCATATGTAGTGATTGCACATTATTAAAAGTGCGAGTTTACAACTCAACCATCTCAAGTAATAATGTGGAACTTGTAACGTAAGGAAGAGGTTGAGGTATTTCTCTTAATCCTATAACATATAATGTTGAAATGTCTGTTACAAGGGCATTTCGATAGAACTGACTATATGAGTTAAGTGTGGCCGCTCAAAGAAAGATAAAGGCTTTTCTTAAATACAACTCATGAATACCGGGTATAAGCACAAGGCCATAAAACGTCTTTACATTAAAATGAAATGAAACTTAGATTACTTATGTGTGATATATCGGTTGATTATACAAGAAAATTAGTTCAAGAAATTAGATCACTAAAGTTCTTTATCAACTTTGATGTATTCTCACTAAGTGAAGGTTCAATTCATTAGGACACCTTCATTTATGCATACTGATAGTGTCAAGAAATGCTCAAATTTCTTTTTGGTACATATATATCTTGTTTTGGATATCGATTTAAGAATGACTCTCGGTTTCTTTATTTCCAAAATAGGGAGGATGGATATTTATTTTGTAAATAGGGAGGAATGTTGGATATTTACCAAATAAATATTTATTACTTTAATAATATTTATCTATTATTAATTTAATAATGTTTATTTATTTTAAATGGTTCCTTAAAGTGATTGGTTATATTAAAAGGATGCTTTTAACCTTCAAGTCAAAATTACTTGAATTTTGAATTAATATTGGAGGAATTTTTCCACCATAAGTTTAAAAGTGTTGTAAATATTTTGTCCCACCTCACTATTTTACAAGAAATATTCATGGCTTATATATGGAAACTTACCTTCCATATTGTTTGGCTTAATAAGAAGAACAGACTCATAGCGGTTCGCGCACGCGTACGCCTGCTGCGTGATGTCGATGCGAATGGCGCAATTGGCGCTTTTAAGGCGCACTTTGCACTTCGCACGTGTGAACCGTTGGATCCTTGCAACCGTTGATCGGATCGATCAGGGCCCTCGATTGCAAGCAATAAGCGATGCAACCGCTTTGAAAAGGTGCTCAAAGTTATAAATAGAGGCCAGAGGAGGGATTCTAAACACTTGCAATTTCCGAATCTTACATCTGAGCCCTCAGAATTCGTGTGCAAACCAGAGCATTCTGCGTCTTCGTTTCGTTGGGTCGCACACTACAGTGCAACGTAGTGTGTGACAGATCGGTTCTTCACCGAGGCTTCATTGTATCCTGGAGGCGAATTTGCCGATATCCCGTTGCATATAGGGGGCAAATATTGTCTTAAAGACAGCGATCTAATCGCGCCTTGAAGCAATTTTTCGGTCTATTTTCTATCAATCTTTGTGCAATACACTAACAGTACTTTTATCTTATATCATTGATATGAGATTTATCATTATGTCACTCATTAAAATTAAAACTACCGGTTGATATTATAGTAGATAGATTGGATGATTTAAATTTTCCTAAACTACCATTTTTAAACCTGTCATACTTCAAATTATGATCAATCACTTTCCCCATACGGATAGCGCGCATCTTAAATCAATGATCTTAAACCGTTTATGGTGTAAGATCCGGAGAGTTGGGCCGAATTTTTTCACCTTAGCTAAAGTGGATTGATCAAAGATGTGTGTCATTTGAAAGAAATGGCTTGATGGATGCGTATGCGACCAGAGTTTTATCTTCTTTGAAAAAGGCAACAAGATGCGTCCACGTAGGGCACGGTCCTACCATGCAAGCGATATGATCTGGCTGCCGATTGAAGAGTCAATTATATGGTATTTGTCGGAGATTCTTAGGCAATAAAATCCAGTCTTGATGAAAAGATTTTGGCCCATAAAGTCGGACAGTAGGTAAGCGCGGCCCCCCGCCTGGGCATACAGGTCCAAACGGAACCTAGCCGTTACGTCCCTTGATTCTTATACTTCCACGAATCTCGAGGGTAAGTTGTATCAGTGGTTCAACCCAAAGTTACTCAGTTTGCTAGTTTACTCGGGTTGAATTGAGATTTGCTAATATCAAGCAAGCCCGTAGGAATGACTTTCCCACTAAAATTAGACTTTTAGGCTTATGACCATCAATTTAGCTATTAAATTCTGCCAAAAACTGAACTACACAGATTTACATGGCCCATGACATTTGTAGAAGTCAGGGTTTTACAGGATTGGTGAATAAAAACGCTCTTCAAAGGCTTGTAACCTTATGATGACAGCGGTTTGCGCCCCATCAGTGCATTATGGATAAATGGGATCAGGAGAGTGTGACAGCCCCAATTTACGACCAACTGGGTGGATACCTTATTTTTTTGACAATGTAATTCATTAAAGTGGTGGAAGTTATTATAGACCGAAAAATCACTCATTGAAAAGATTTGAAGTATTTGATCTATGTACTTATATAAGTGATTGTGAATAATTTTTCAATGGCAAATATTTTAGTGTACCAATCAAATGTCTCCAAAGCTTTTATAGTCTTGAATCTTTGTTGAGCCGCGGGCTGTTATTGCTCTAATTTGTGCACATGGAGTCGGCGGAGGACTTCATCCATTATTAGTTAATTAGGGCTTTTATTTTTTTATAGACCAAGATGGTCAACAACTTAATGTCAAACCGAGAAAGGATGCATTTGGTTATTGCGCCTTTGAAAGGCAGCAGTCGATCATTTTAAATCTCTCTTTTTCTTCTTTAAATAGAGGGAAAAAAAAAAATCTCTGATAGCACGGGAAAATCGTGGCTGGAATAAGTTGTCAGCAATCAAGCCAATATGATATATCGGCTGATACCGATATGAATCGGCTATCCATATTATAAGTTTATTTTAAAAAGATAATTTAAAAATCATTTTAATTGAGACAAAAATAAATTAATATTAATCAAAGGACATTTTCAGTATTAAACTGATATATGGCGGATATGGACTGATATAGAATAATTATCAGTCGACATACCATACGGACACCAATACCTAAAACAAAGCCTTTGCGGGTTAAGATAATACTGTTGGATCTATCGATTCGTCCACCCAAAATAATTCCTCTAGGATCTAGGCGTATGATTAATTAAAATAATAAATCAACAATTCATAAATTAAAATATATGTGCGTACCTTATCGCAAAGATCGTGACCGATGATTCTAGTTATATTTATTCTCGGGTTGCCGTACCAGTGATCTCCGTAAAAGATGAAACCGATGATCTCCGCCAAAAAATTTGAGTCCACGTTATCTCTCATCTTCTCTAAGTTTAGCCTCTAGATGAGAATGTGCTAGGGTTAGAGGAAGAAGGGACAATAGTCTCCTTATATAGCCACTTCTCTTTTCTAATCCATCAAGGAAAGAGAGTGGAGACATATCACTTATATTAAAAAACTACCTGCTTCCTATCGCCTCAAGGTATGTGTGGTCAAAGGTCTAACCCAATTTTTAGTGGAAAACCAAAGATGGGTTAAAGTGTTGACCACAAAAATCCAACATTCTCTCACTTGCTCTACACTTTAACTCATGTAAATATAATTTTGAAAATGACTCTCTCGGCTGACAAACTCTGAAAAGCGGATGACCATTCATTTTATATTTTGAAAAATCATTGACCCCCACTACCTCAATGCTTCGTAACAACCACCCAAATTCAATAACAATTCCAGTAAAAGATCATGACGCACAGAGTATTCCATCTTATGAATCGATACTAGGCAATCAATGGTTACAAAACTAGCATCATTAATGGACTTAAGTTTTTACTTAATGATACCAGATAACTTACATATTTGTGTAGTTCCTATATTTGTCCATATATCATACCCCCAAGGATATGTCGTTTCTGATACATTACTGGCTTCCCGTCTATGACTTTCAGTCACCAAACTATCAGAACGAAGGTTTACTAATGTGGGGTGATGTGATTTTTTAATGTGATGTTTTACTCGCAAGTGCACGAATCGGTTTGTATATAGTGGGTGCGGAGTACGAGATCGTTCTCACGAGGACTGATTTTTGAAATATCTAAAAGAGACAAGCAATTCTAAAAATCTATGAAGATCTAACAGTATTCTACCAGTTTTATGATTTAAGCGGTTGATGAGATACCAGTTCTAACAGTATTCTACCAGTTCTAACAGTATTCTAACAGTATTCTACCAGTTCTAACAGTATTCTAACAGTAAAGGTAAAGATGATGATAAAGATGAAGATACTAAATCCTCCCATCTTTGGTCCGTTCTTCCTATAATATAAATCTAAGGATTAAATTATGAGATATTTCATTGGTAACAAACATCTTTTATGGAAGATCAATGGTCAACACCCTAATAGGCTCCACGTTGCATCCCTGCAATCAGGACTTAGATGATTTTCATATATAGATCTGGGATCAAGGGCATGGCTAGGCACACATGATCTCAGGTTCAAATAAAAATCATCCCCAAAGTGGGTGAAAATTTCAACAAGAATACCACTTATAAATTTGAAATCAAGGGCATGGCTAGACACACTTTATTCAGATTAGGGAGTATTTAAGATAAAATTACAATTATAGAACCAAGATCCAGGGCATGGCTAGGCACCTCGATCCCAGAACATAATCGTAATTAGATCCACACGATGAAAGCAAAAAGACCATAACAACGATTGGGTAAAATTACTGTCACAGATTTGAGATCCTGGGCATGGCTAGGCACACGCGATCCCGGTTAGTGGCGGGGATTTCATCCGTTCATGATAGCACAACAACCATAAAAATAAAATCTCATATTTTAATCCTAAATTTATATTATTAAAAGTACATCCCTCGGATGGGAATCATTAGATCCCCATTCCTATAAATTTAGCCACACATATTGCAATTAAATGACATAAATAAATAAAGACGGGAAAATAATATTAATTTAAGAAATTAAAATTACCTCAAACTTTAAAAGAACTTACTTTGATCCAAAAGTACGATGATCTTCAGAAACAAAATTAATGCAGGAATAAACTTTGAACAAAATTTATAAACTGAAGGGATGAGTACTGAAAAATTAAAGGGAACAAAGCTCTCAAAAGAATAATAAAACTTCCCTATTTCTATGTCTAACTATGAAAAATAATGGCTAAAAATTAAGAACTCTAAAAACTAAAACTCTTTCCTAAAATTAATTCTATCTAAAAAAAATCTCTAATCTCCCTTTTCCGAAGTGTTTGAGTCGCTTTAAATAGACCCTCCTCGCGGAAGTCTCCCAAGCCAAAGTTTTAGGGTCGATTAATCGACCAGGGAGGGTCGATGCATCGAGCCGCCAAAACATCCCAAAAATTACCTTTACAGTGTCAGTTTCGTGTCAGACTCAGACTTGTCCTCGATTAATCGACCTATAGGGTCGATGCATCGACCCCAGAAATCTGTGAAATTCAACACTTTCTTTGTATCAGACACGGCTTTGGTATTTCGGCCATAACTTTTGGTCCCGAACTCCGATTGAGGTGATTCTTATGCCGTTGGAAAGCTGACGAAAAGATATACAACTGTCATGTTTTGACAATTTCATAATTCAGTCATCTTGAAGGTCCAAATTTAGCCGTAAGTCGCACCAAGTTCTCGATTACCCAAAGTTGCAGTGTTTTGACATTATATTCAGAATTCTTGGACTGTTTTCTATACTTGGCTTGTATTTACCTAAAACACTTCAAATCTAATCATTCTCATCAGATAGCCTTCATCGGACAGCTAAATATAGGTATTTAGGGGTGAAATATCATCATTTTTCAGTACTCATCATACCCCCAAACCTACACTTTGCTAGTCCTCGAGCAAAGCAAACTAAAGAAAATAAATGTCACTTTCGTAGGGAACACAATTGCACTTAGCATGTGCAACAAGCCTTTAAACCCCTAGGTGATCCTAGTGGAGAAGTTGTGTCTCCTGAGGGTTTACAGTGAAGTTACCCACAAACTTCAATATATTTTTGAAATCATCGATAAAATTGAGTTTTCAAAACATGATTTTGATAACATATATACCATTCAAAAACAAAAATCATTAATCAATTCAACATGCTAATTCTCAATTTTAAATAACAATGTTATACTAATCATACTAATATCCATGCAAATTAGTCTAATGCTCAAATCATTAGATAGCTCATCCATTCATGCCTAAACATGAAGTGTGTGCATAACCAAACCAAAATTCATTCATCTCAGAACTAATTCAAGCGGAAAACCGTTGGATTTGTTGTTTTGATTCAATCCTCACTTTAGGTATACTCTCAAAATATACAGAGACCGATAGTGGATAGTTTTCGCACACATGTGAGAGGTCAATACAAAGCAAATAAAAAGGTCTCACATGATAAATGAAACACGATGCAATCAATGAACAAAAATAAATCTCATAAGAAGATACTTGTATATCCTAAACATGTCATATCATGTGTCATAAGTATCACATATTAACTCTCCACAAGGCAGTTACTAATGCAAGATCAGATCATGACGGTCTTTTTAGGGTTGTAATGGGGCTCAGGAAAGGGTAAGAAAGAATTGAAAGTTGGGATTCAAAGTTGCTGAGAAATTGAAAAAGAAACACCTTTTTGATTTTTTCTATTTCTCTTCTTTTTCTTTTCTAATCTCTCACTATTTTTTTTCAATATTTTTCTATTTTTCTCAACTCTTTTTTTTTTTTGAATTTCCTTTTCTTGAAGCACCTCAGATTTTTCATTATTTGTCACAATTTTCTTTTTCTCCCCCCCCTTTTTTTCTTTTTATTTTTTACCATACACTCTCAGTAAACACAACAACTCAGTATCTCTCCACTTACTCTTTTTTCATTCACTCTCATCCCTCGTTCCTAATTTCTCATAAATAAGAAGGGTAAAGCTGAATTTTCAGAAATGGTGAAGGATTAAAGGCTAACGTAGCTTATCAAAGAATGTATAAAGGTAAATTTTTCCAATTGGCACAAAGGGGTACTAGAAAGATAAATTTATTTGAGGTGGGGCATTTTAAGCACAAACTAGCCAAAGATGGCCTTCAATCATGTCCTTAAAAGATAGTAACCTTGCCTATTTGTCTTGAATAGATATACAGTACATTCTAACATAATGATATGAATTTGATTTCATGCAAAGTCACAAGTCAAAATGAAGTGTATGAGATTATGCAAAATAAGTCGTATTTAAAGAAAACTCCGAGTTTATGTATTTACTCATCAATGACGGGAAATTAGCTCTAAAGCTCACTGGGTTTAGTCTCCACTGAGAACCTAAGATTCAACATTCAAAATAGTTCATCGATTTCTAAGTCTTAGCTTGGTATCAGTGTAAAAATTCTAGGCATGAATATCAAAATTATCCACAACATATCACATTAAGCTTCATCATCTTAGATACAAGTAATCAAAATATGATACTAGTATTCTCAAAATTAAATTCACATGCATCATCAACTAAAGTTTGAAAACAATCGTAAAATAATGTGCATGATGACTTCAAAATTTTAATTTTTTTTTTTTTTTTTTTCAGATAAAACATATAAATGACGCAAAATAATTAACCATACCCCCAAACCTAAAGATGACAATGTCCGCATTGACTGAAAGAAGTAGCGTACCCCCAAACCTGTTTGAAAAAAGTACCTCAACACAAAGATCAGGTGCAGAAAATATGTGCATCAAATTGAAACATGACAAAAAATATATTGAAGGGAATATGGTTACACTATTGATGGAAGTAAAAACAATCTAAACTAAACAAAACAAAACAAAAAGGAAAGAAGAAAAAAAAACTAATAAATCCTAAATCCGAAATCCTAAACTAAACATGAATCCAACTCTGTTAGTCATTGGTAGGCGGACCCATCCACCTCGGATCACTTAAATTGATATTCTTAGGCACAAGGAACAATTTCTCCCAAAGATCAAGGGGAAATTGATGAGACACCGCCGATTGTATGGATGGAGGTGGGGAGGCGAAAGTAGGAGATGAAGATAGGGGAGATGGTGACGGCATCACATCAATTATCTCGATATCAGTATTGATGCACGGAGTAGGAGATTTGGAACGATTTACCTTCTTTCTAGATGGTTCTTCCCAGTAAGGAATGATCATCGGATCGAGGTCGATGATTTCAATATTGTTGGACACAAAAGGGACCGTCCGATGAGAGCAGCGCTCCCTTTTTTTAGCAGTCTCCTCTATCTTTGATAATCGTGCTCTGGTGAGATATAATCGTCGGGCCATGAGAAAGATTGTGCAGAGTTAATGAAAAGTGAGCCTAAAGGTGAATATAAAGGGAAAAAAATATATAGAGTTGGAGTAGGAGTGGAAAGAGGAGTCCTACAGAAAAGAAACAATGAAAATTATGGCAATACGCTAAGGGAGTCCACGGTCGTGAGAAAAGTGACAAATTAGAGTTCCAATAGGAGTGCCGTCGCAAAAAAAACAAAAAAACAAAAAACGGTGGGGTCGATTAATCAATCCCAGAAGGTCGATGCATCAACCCTTTGGGGGTCGATTAATCGACATTGGGGTCGATGCATCGACTCCCAAATTTTTTTTTTTTTTTCAAACATAGGGTCGATTAATCGATCCCTAAAGGTCAATGTATCGACCTTTTGGGGGTCGATTAATCGACATTGGGGTCGATACATCAACTCCAAAATTTTTTTTTTTTTTTTTTTCGCAAACAGTGGGTCGATTAATCGAGTATAACCCTCGATTAATCGACACCATCATGGCAGAGAGTTGAAATTTTTTCTTTAAAAAAATGGCATTTTAATGGTGCTTTTCAACTACTCTAAAGGCAACAGGTAATAAGCAAAATTTTGGCAATCCCACACAGATTAGAAAACACACTTTTTCATTGATAAATACGATGATTACAAGGACACTTCTGATTTGACTCCTAAAATAAACAGCCTAAACAAAAGAAAGAAAGATAACACAAAATGAAAAATCCTAATCCTAGATTAATCAAACTAATCATCTCCATCCTCCTCGGCCTGGCGCGCATCTCATCATAACTATCAGGCCACATGCGCTGCCCGATCTGATGGAGGAAGGAACGATCATAGTGGCTACGGCGCAGGAGTACACCATGTTGTCGCTGCTGCTCCTCTTGTAAAGAGTTAATTTGGGCTTGGAGCGAGCCAAGCGGCACACCCTCCTCGGGTCCTTGATCAGGTGCATGTTGGTCATCCTGGCGACGGCCAGTGGCGGTGATGGGGGGCAGTTGGGGTAGTGCATCGGCGGGCATCAGGGATATTTCCCAAGAGATGCATACTGCGGTTCCATTGGGACGCACCATAATGATAGAATGCAAGGTCCCCGATATCATCATCCCGGTAGAACGGGAAACGAAGGAAATTAAGCAACTTCATAACATAATGGGGGAAGTAGACCAACGGGGCTTCACCAGTTGTAGGTTTAGTGAGTTCGTCATGGCATCGCCACATGCCATCATGAATAATCCTGGGCACGTTGATCCATGAATTGCGGTGGGCCCCATAAAGTGCTTGAACCCGATCACCGATGCGCTTAGAAACGTGGCCACGGGGGCAGAGATTGCTACTGACCACACTATCCCAAAACAAAAGCGGGTGATGCAACGCCGATCGCCTAGTGGCGATCCCATAAGAAAATATGCCGCGGCACATCTTGTTGATTATATCCTCCTGAGACTCGTCGAGCTCCTCACCCAAAGTGTGATTGTGAGGGCGCTCGCACGAAACATTAAAGACCTCCTCAATGGTGTGCGGATAAATCGGGCGCGACCACCCATCAATTGAAACAGTGAAGTGGGCGGCGACTTGATTCTCGACGGAGGCGGGCACCCATGCCATATTCTGATAGAATAACCGAACAACGCGTTCGGACACTTTGATCACGGGCGGAGTGAGGAGAAAATGGGCATTGAGAGCCATCGCGCCGTGAGAAGCAGCGCGAATGGCGGTGCTTGAAAAGCGCGAGATCAAAAACATATTGAACATAGGTCGCCCGGTGTGGCGACCACTTGGCGATCACGTGGATGACCGCGTTGTACAAGTCTTTCTTGTTGTGGCGGAAGGTCGAAGCCATGATTGCCTTTGTCGGAATGTCGGGCGATCGGAAAAAAAACAAACTCAATGAAAATCGTGGTGAAATTGCTCCATTTAAATAGAAAGCGTCCTCTCGGGACGGACACGCAAAATAATCGATTAATCGACCAAAATCGATTAATGACTCAATGTGGTAGCGTCGGGCGTCAGAAGTCCCGACGCATGGAAACACGCAACGTCTTTAAGTGAAAAGACGTAACGTCCGGAAGTGGATAAGTCGATTAATCGACGTACTTCCTCGATTAATCGACATTAATCGAGGCAGAGAAAAACCAAAAACGCATGTCCCGAAATAAAAGTCGATTAATCGACTCATAAAGAGTCGATTAATCGACTCCAAATAAGACAAAAATGGACAGAATTTGAAAAGCAGCCCAATTTCCAAAAACAACAGTTGATCCATCGACTCAAGGAGTCGATTAATCGACTAAAGAAAAAGTCAAAACCTTCACAAATGCAGTCTCCTTGAAAAAGGACACTGCATTAAAGCTATCGATTAATCGACCTTGGGAAGGTCGATGCATCGACTCCCAAATTTTTTTTTTTTTTTTTATATTTATATTTATATTTTTTTTACACAAAACAAAACCAAACAGAAAGTACACACTTGGGTTGCCTCCCAATGAGCGCTAGTTTAAAGTCGATAGCTCGACCTTGGGAATCGCTCAGTCAGGGTGAGCCAGTGGCTCACTCAAAGAAAGAGTGGCAGAGAATGCAATCGCATTCTCAAGACCAATCGCTAACTCGAAAAATATTTTCGTGTTTCGGGTTGATAATATCTACTGCCCCACTGGGGAGTATTCGAGAGATTTCGAAAGGACCATTCCAACAGGTTTTTAGTTTTCCCGGAAATAGATGAAGTCGGGAATTGTAGAGTAGAACTTGTTGACCAATAACGAACGATTTCCGCAGAATAGATTGATTATGAACCCATTTCATACGGTCCTTGTACGATTTAGCACAGTCATATGCATCAGCACGGATTTCTTCTAATTCATTTATTTGGAAACCCCTTTGGGTACCAGATTTCAGGAGATCGAAATTCAATGACTTAACGGCCCAAAATGCTCGATGTTCCAATTCAACCGGGAGGTGACATCCTTTACCAAAGACCAACCGATACGGCGACATGCCAATCGGAGTTTTAAATGCAGTTCTATACGCCCATAGAGCGTCATTCAACTTTAACGACCAGTCTTTACGGTTCGGATTGATTGTCTTTTCTAAAATCCGCTTAAGTTCCCGATTAGAGACTTCAACTTGGCCACTTGTCTGAGGATGGTAAGGTGTAGCAACTTTATGTGTGACACCATATTTCTTCATTAATTGGGTGAACACTTCATTGCAAAAGTGTTTTCCACCATCGCTGATTATCGCCTTTGGAATGCCAAAACGCGAAAACACTTGATCCTTGAGAAATTTGATCACTACTCTGTGATCATTAGATTTACAAGCCACGGCCTCTACCCATTTCGAAACATAGTCAACACCGACAAGAATGAACGTATTTCCAAACGAATTCGGGAAAGGACCCATAAAATCGATCCCTCAAACATCAAATAATTCAACTTCTAAAATTGGATTGAGCGACATCATGTTGCGCTTTGAGATTCGGCCCAGCATTTGACAGTTGTGACAGGATTTGCAATGTTGATGACAATCCTTAAATATCATCGGCTAGTAAAAACCACTTTGAAAGATCTTTGCTGCAGTATTTTTGGAACTAAAATGACCTCCACAAGCTAACTCATGACAGAACGAGATGATTCGTGGTTGCTCAGATTCAGGAATACATCTTCGTATGATTTGATCAGGACAGTATTTGAATAAGTACGGATCTTTGAAAAAATAGTGTTTCAACCGAGCTAAGAAAATAGATTTCTCATTCTTCGACCAATGGTGAGGTAATTTCTCGGTGACTAGAAAATTGACAAGATCCGCATACCAAGGTGGGCAGTCAATCCTGAACAACTGTTCATCCGGGAAGTGCTCCAAGATCGGAACAGACTCGTCAGGTTTCTCAATAATTATTCGTGACAAGTGATCGGCCACCACATTTTCTGAACCTTTCTTGTCCTTGATCTCCAAATCGAACTCTTGCAACAACAAGATCCACCTAATTAAATGTGCCTTAGCGTCTTTCTTAGCGAACAGATAACGCAGAGCAGCGTGATCTGTGAATACCACAACTTTAGATCCTAATAAATAGGATCGAAATTTATCCAACGCGAAAACTACCGCCAAAAGTTCCTTTTTAGTGGTCGAGTAGTTCAACTGGGCATCGTTGAGAGTGCGACTCGCATAGTAGATTACATGCGGTAATTTTTCTATTCGTTGCCCCAGAACAGCTCCAATTGCATAATCAGAGGCGTCGCACATAATTTCGAATGGGAAGGCCCAGTTCGGAGATTGAATTATTGGAGCTTTTATCAATTCGACCTTAATGGTTTCAAAGGCCCGCAAACATTTATCATCAAAGATGAATGGGGCATCTTTTGAAAGTAAGCTACAGAGCGGCCGTGCTATCTTACTGAAATCTTTAATAAAACGTCGATAAAAACCGACGTGGCCCAGAAAAGATCTGATTTCCTTCACTGTCCTCGCTGGTGGTAGGTCGGCAATTAAATCAACTTTAGCCTTATCGACCTCGATACCCTGGGACGATATGATGTGTCCCAAAACAATGCCATCTTTAACCATGAAGTGACATTTTTCCCAGTTAAGAATAAGGTTCTTCTCCTGGCATCGTGAAAGCACTAGCGACAAATGATTCAAACAGTCAGCAAAACTGTTTCCATGTATTGAGAAGTCGTCCATGAAGACTTCAAGGAATCGCTCGACCATATCCGAAAAAATACTCAGCATACATCTTTGGAATGTAGCTGGTGCATTACAAAGCCCAAACGACATTCGTCGGTAGGAGAAAGTACCAAAAGGACATGTGAAAGTGGTCTTCTCCTGATCCTTCGGTGCAATGACTATTTGGTTATACCCGGAATAGCCATCGAGAAAGCAATAGTACTCATGCCCGGCCAATCTTTCTAACATCTGATCGATAAATGGAAGTGGAAAGTGATCTTTCCTCGTCATCAAATTTAACTTCCGATAATCAATGCACACTCTCCACCCTGTTTGAATTTTTGTAGGGACCAGTATGTTTTCTTCATTCTTCACCACTGTGATTCCCGATTTCTTAGGGACCACTTGTGTGGGGCTGACCCATTTACTGTCCGAGATGGGATATATGATTCCAGCATCTAAAAGTTTGATTACCTCATTTCGGACCACATCTTGCATTATAGGGTTCAGTCTCCTCTGTGGTTCTCTAGAAGGCCTAGCATTGTCTTCCAAATGGATTCGGTGCATACACACCGTCGGACTAATGCCTTTGATATCTTTTATCGACCAACCGAGGGAACTTTGGTGCTCTTTAAGTACATTCATGAGTTGGCCTTGCTGATTCACATCCAGTGTTGATGATATTATAACGGGTTGAGTTTCATTCTCCCCCAGGTAGGCATACTTGAGATTTTCCGGAAGAGGTTTAAATTCTAAGGACACTTTCTCCTCCTCTTTCGGCTTTTCCTTGATTAATTCAATTTGAGTTCCACACTCTATTTCCTGTTCTTCACCCAGACGTGGTGTGGAGTCCAACATGTGATTTACTTCTTGGATTAGTTGATCCACATCGAAATTTTCTCCAAAATGCGCAAGGCAAGCTGCTAAAGGATCTTCAGATTCAGATGCATGAAATATTTCCTCTACAATTTCATCGAGTATGCATGCTTGTGCATGTTCATCATCCTCTATGGGCTGCTTGGCAATGTTAAAAATGTTGAGTTCCTTGTCATATTCCCAATGATGATTCATGATCCCATTTCGACAATTGATCGCATTGGAGGTTGCTAGAATGGTCTTCCTAGAATCATCGGAATATTATTCTTCAAATTTGATGCTTCGAAAGTCTAGAACAACAAAATTTACAGGAAAGTAGAAAGAATCCACCTTGATGAGGACATCTTCCACAATTCCTCGAGGGATCTTCTGGACCGATCACTAATCAAGGGTCATCGCAGTGGTCTTAAGTTCTCCCAATTCGAGCTCCTTATACACAGAATAAGACAACAAGTTGACACTTGCTCCTAAATCCAAAAGGGCCTGATCAATACGGTTATCGCCGATGATGATCGAGATTGTAGGACAACCTGGGTCCTTGTATTTGATTGGGAGCTTTGCTTGTAATACTGAACTAACCAGCTCGGCTAAGAAAGCCTTTTTCGAAATATTGGTCTTTCTTTTGATTGTGACCAATTCCTTCAAAAATTTAACATAAACAGGTACTTGACGGATGGCATCCAGGAAGGGAATGTTAATTTTTAACTGCTTGAAAATCTCATTTATTCCTTCCACATCGCGATTTCTCAGTGGTGCCATCAATCTTTCTTTGATACGGTGCTTTGAACAAAACTTTTCTTACATTCCTCTTGTCATCTGATATTTCTTTTGCTTGTACTTTGTCATCAATTTCTTTTCTCTCTTCAGATTTCTTCTCTCCATCAGACTCTTCCTCCTCCTCTGGCAACACTACTTTGTTATCGACCTGCTTTCCAGATCTCAACGTTGTGATTGCCCAAATTTGTTGTTGATTCTCCTCTTGTGTTGAAGTTGATATTTGTTCAACAACCATTTAGCCCCTTGGGTTAGGAACAAGTTGGCTTGGAAACGAACCTTTTTCTCTTTCACAGAGAAAGGATGCCAATTGCCCAATTTGGGTATCTATTTTAGAGATTGAGGACGTGTGAGAATGAATGAGTTTCATCAGGTCCTCAGTAGAAGGAGTTTGTGTATGAGGACGTTGGGCAGGATTTCCCTGTGGGTTGTTAAATCCAGGTGGTGGAAATGTCGGCACAAAATTTTGTTGTGGTTGGTTTTGATAACCTCCCATTGGTTGTGTAAACTGAAAATTCTGGTTCATTTGTCGGGTCGCCAACCCGATTTTGATTGTATTGAAATTGATTCGTTATTGAACCCTTCGCTGAAATTGCCCTTGACCGTAGTTCTGCTGCGGTCCTTGATTGAAATTTTGTTGGGGATAAAAGTTCGTCCCTGTTCCGGGTCATTCTTTGATTATCTTGTTTCCATGAGAAATTTGGGTGGTATCTCCACTATTTGGGTTATTCTCATTGAAAACGCGTTTCCTTAATTCCGCCCATAATTATTCACAACATTTAGTTGTTCAGATGTGTCTTCATGATAGTTCTGCATTGAAGGACAATCATCTGCCATATGCATTGGACTTGCACAAATTGAACATGGCTCAGGTTGTGTATTGACCATATGCACATTCTTCTTTAATTTCAATTCCTCCACTTGTTGAGTGAGGAAATCAATTTTTGCCATCGACCGGGGAATCCTTTACTACATATAGTCCTCCTTTCTTGGTTGAACTCCGCTTGATCACGGGCTTTGTTGATTGTTCCAGTCTTTGTGAAATCCAGTCTTTGAGAATCCTCACCGACTTTTCTAAAAAAGCATAAGATTCGGTTTCCTTAAGGCTCAGGAATCCTCTGCCATTCATTGACTCCACCAAATGTCTATTTGGTTGATTCAGTCCATTGTAGAAACACTGGACCAGTCTCCACTTTGAGTATCCATGGTGCAGACATTTGAGTAAGAGATCCATGAATCTATCCCAAGCTTCATATAATCTCTCATCTTCCTCTTGCTTGAAATCCGTGATTTCACGTCTAAGGACATTCGTCTTCACCATAGGGAAGAACTTTGTGAAACTTTTGACCATGATCGATCCTGTGGTTATGGATCCCGATGGTAAAGAATTTAACCATGCTTTTGCTTTATCCTTTATAAAGAAAGGAAATAAGCGCAGCCGAACAGATTCTTCGCTGAAATTTTGGTAAACAGATGAGCAGACTTCGACGAAGTCTTTAACGTGCTGGTATGGATCTTCTCGCTCCATGCCATGAAAGATTGGAAGGATTTGGATGACATTTGTCCGAATTTCAAACCGGCCACCAGGTGTGGCGGGGTATATAATGCATGATGGGGTATTTGTAGTTATCGGAGAAAACAGTTCTCTCAATGTTGGTTCTTCCTCTTGTTCGAGTTGCCCATTCATGTTGTCCGTCATATTGACTTCAGTGGATGATTCACTTAAAAATTTTTGCCTTGATCTAGCGTCCTTACGATTGGACCGGCAGGCACGTTCGATCTCAGAATTTAACGGTTCTAAATTTCTTTCTTTAGAAGACCTAGTGTGCATGCAAATGATGCACAGAGTTGAGGTTTCAGGCAGGAAAACCTCAGAAGAAATTTTTTTTTTTTTTTTTTTTTAAAATTAAAATTTTAAAATTGAAATTTCCGAAATTATTATTATTATTATTATTTTTTAAATTAAAATTTTAAAATTGAAATTTCCGAAATTATTATTATTTTTTTAATTTTTTTTTTTTTTTTTAGAGATCGTCGACAATGGGGGTCGATTCATCGACTCCTAAAAAAAAAACCTTTTTTTTTTTTCAAGTTTTTTTTTTTTTTTTAATTAAGCGGAAATACTATTTTAATCCTCGAAAATTCCTAAAATTTACTGTCTACCAAAAATTCAGATTTTCTTAAATTGGTCCCCAGCAACGGCGCCAAAAACTTGATGTGATTTTTTAATGTGATGTTTTACTTGCAAGTGTACGAATCAGTTTGTATATAGTGGGTGCGGAGTACGAGATCGTTCCCACGAGGACTAATTTTTGAAATATCTAAAAGAGACAAGCAATTCTAGAAATCTATGAAGATCTAACAGTATTCTACCAGTTTTATGATTTAAGCGGTTGATGAGATGGTAATTAATGACTACAAAAATAAAACTTAATTGATAATTCAAAAGTAAAGGTAAAGATGATGATAAAGATGAAGATACTAAATCCTCCCATCTTTGGTCCGTTCTTCCTATAATATAAATCTAAGGATTAAATTATGAGATATTTCATTGGTAACAAACATCTTTTATGGAAGATCAATGGTCAACACCCTAATAGGCTCCACGTTGCATCCCTGCAATCAGGACTTAGATGATTTTCATATATAGATCTGGGATCAAGGGCATGGCTAGGCACACATGATCTCAGGTTCAAATAAAAATCATCCCCAAAGTGGGTGAAAATTTCAACAAGAATACCACTTATAAATTTGAAATCAAGGGCATGGCTAGACACACTTTATTCAGATTAGGGAGTATTTAAGATAAAATTACAATTATAGAACCAAGATCCAGGGCATGGCTAGGCACCTCGATCCCAGAACATAATCGTAATTAGATCCACACGATGAAAGCAAAAAGACCATAACAACGATTGGGTAAAATTACTGTCACAGATTTGAGATCCTGGGCATGGCTAGGCACACGCGATCCCGGTTAGTGGCGGGGATTTCATCCGTTCATGATAGCACAACAACCATAAAAATAAAATCTCATATTTTAATCCTAAATTTATATTATTAAAAGTACATCCCTCGGATGAGAATCATTAGATCCCCATTCCTATAAATTTAGCCACACATATTGCAATTAAATGACATAAATAAATAAAGACGGGAAAATAATATTAATTTAAGAAATTAAAATTACCTCAAACTTCAAAAGAACTTACTTTGATTCAAAAGTACGATGATCTTCAGAAACGAAATTAATGCAGGAATAAACTTTGAACAAAATTTATAAACTAAAGGGATGAGTACTGAAAAATTAAAGGGAACAAAGCTCTCAAAAGAATAATAATACTTCCCTATTTCTATGTCTAACTATGAAAAATAATGGCTAAAAATTAAGAACTCTAAAAACTAAAACTCTTTCCTAAAATTAATTCTATCTAAAACAAATCTCTAATCTCCCTTTTCCGAAGTATTTGAGTCGCTTTAAATAGACCCTCCTCGCGGAGGTCTCCCAAGCCAAAGTTTTAGGGTCGATTAATCGACCAGGGAGGGTCGATGCATCGAGCCGCCAAAACGTCCCAAAAATTAGCTTTACAGTGTCAGTTTCGTGTCAGACTCAGACTTGTCCTCGATTAATCGACCTATAGGGTCGATGCATCGACCCCAGAAATCCGTGAAATTCAGCACTTTCTTTGTATCAGACACTACTTCGGTATGTCGGCCATAACTTTCTGTCGCGAACTCGGATTGAGGTGATTCTTATGCCGTGGGAAAGCTGACGAAAAGATCTACAACTTTCATGTTTTGACAATTTCATAATTCGGCCGTTGTGAAGGTCCAAATTTAGCCGCAAGTCGCACCAAGTTCTCGATTACCCAAAGTTGCAGTGTTTTGACATTATATTCAGAATTCTTGGACTGTTTTCTATATTTGGCTTGTATTTACCTGAAACACTTCAAATCTAATCATTCTCATCAGATAGCCTTCATCGGACAACTAAATATAGGTATTTAGGGGTGAAATATCATCATTTTTCAGTACTCATCATGGTGCCTAATCACATCTAGACCAAACAAAATTCAGGCTTAACGAGGTACAACCTCACTACCTTGCCATATGATAAAATCTTCATGCGGATGGATAGAATATAATCACATATACTCTCAATACCAGTGCTAAAAAATAAAATATATGATGCATCAACAACAAAATAAACTAACCAATATTAGAGAGACACTTTTCACTAAAACTGTGCAGCTAAAACTAATCTGATATGAACATCACAGTTCTAAGACTCGTAATAACTGTCAACAACTACAAGCTCCAACTGATTTAACTATTCCTTAAAATCAATAAGTTTCTGACAAGAAAAACTTAGTTGTCACAGCATTAACTATCCATAAATTTTAAACGTACCATGTTCATAAAAATTGATAACAACTAAAATCAATAAACTTATCTGAAAATTTAATGATAATAACAAGGTTCGATTATCAATTTTGGTATTTTAACTTTTACCTATATCAACTCCAATGTTTGTTGCTCTAAATGTTGTATTAGTATAGTTTATCTTAAAAATAAAAATAAAAATCAATAAAACGGAAGCAAACAAATTATGAGGTAATTCACAAAATCATCTCAAAATTGAAAACATTAATATCCTCAAAATCTGTGCTTGAGTGTTATATTTCTGTAATTATTCAATTTATGTCTCACTTATTGATGCACGAATCATTATCATCTTTCTTTAATTTTTCTCATTTATCGTATTATAAAATCACTAGTGACACGCTAAGTCAAAAAATTAAAAAATTTCGATGTTCAATACTATTAAAAAATTAAAAAAAATGGGAGATACAATTATAATTGCACTAACAGTGACCATATACCATTAGATAACATTAAAAAAATTATCACTATACTTCTCTATTTTATCAAATATTTTGACCATATATCATTAAAAATTCATCATGAACTATGACCGAATTCGAATTAACTCGAACTTAGGGTCAAATTTGAATTAATTAGAGTGTAAGCCATGCGCAAACATTCACTCTGTAAGACAACCCGATTGCATCGTCTCAGCATCACCTTTGGGTAGATACTTCGACATGCAGTTTGCTTTCCAAGATCGTGCTTGAGAAAACACGCATAGACCTAATCACTAGTATTGTATAATTGATCCAGACACTCCATCAGCTTTGGTCAGAAAGATTATCCTTCTCTCCCTTAAACACTTATGACTATTTTATTCACCCTACTTATATGAAATTCTTAAATCAGGTTTGGCCAGAAGTTAGAAACCTCATAGAAGCATGTACCAACCCGATCTTAATGAGACACAAGTATCAAGATCCAAAAGTCACGCAACCTACATAGGTAGTCACCTCTGGGCAGACCTCGACCTATTTCAGCTACGTATCATTGAACGATCGTTTTACCGGTCTATCTTGATCCTTAAGGTACGACCTAAATTTATACAACCTAATTAAGTCCGATTCAGGGTTTCAAAAAACATATTTCTAGATACATGCATCTCATTCAAACTAACCCATCAAGGAAGGAGAGTGGAGACATATCACTTACATTAGAAAACTACTTGCTTCCTATCACCTCGAGGTACGTGTGGTCAAAGGTCCAACCCAATTTTTAGGGAAAACCCAAAGATGGGTTAAGGTGTTGACCACAAAATCCAACAAATACTGCCACACAAAGTTTTGTTTCCAGCACCCTAACTAATAAATTTACCAATTACTAGGTACCGTAGTGACCAAGTCTAGGTACGAGAATAAAACGGCTCTGAAAATAAACTTGGAAAAACGGAAAAAATGTATGTGTTGTGACCAAACATGGGTTCTAAACGGGAATAAAACTTAAAAGCGGGAATTTTTTGGAAATGACATTCTTTTTTTTATTTTTTCAAAAACATGCAAAACAAATATATTTTTGGTCACTACACTAGGCGTCCATCGCGGGCTTCATTGAAAAATTTGCTGAAGATATGTAAATAAAATCACCTGGAAATTCTTAGGATCAATTATTGGATATAAGAATATTGGTAGAGTAATTTGAAGACTGAAGACTGATATATATTTTTCTTTTTTCAGTAAATCCATGAGGTTAACGGAGCCCACCTTTATTATTGAAAAAATGAGAAGGTTATATCCATATATAGTTTCTTTTTAATGAAATCCATATATACTTTTTGTACATATCTTTTATAGCGAGATTCCAAAGAAACAAAGGCAACTCATTGGCATCCAACCAGTCAGGAACGTTGGGATCGACATCCGATGCATTTTAATTCTTCTAAATTCTAACCTTTTGCATAATCCGCCATGGCCGAACTTGAAAGAGCCATATATTTATATATATATATATATATATATATATATATATATATATATATATATATATATATATTTTTTTTTTTTTTTTTCTATATTTAAAATATTAGAAAGTATAAAATAATAAAAAATTTACCCAAAGGGCGGTTTTATACATTTCGATTACTATGACCCAAAATGGATTGAGATGGCTGATATTTAACCTATATGCTCACATATTGACACCATATCCCATTAGAGGTGTATATTATAGAGTACCTTTAAATCCACCAACATAATCAACAATTATTTATTCCCTCTTCTGACAAAGTAGATGACACGATTAGCAAGAGTGGTAGCAGTTGGAAAGATGATTTGGCCAATGACAGCGAGATCGATATTTCCTTTGGTGAAGGTTGTTTCACCATTGACGATTCCAGTCGTGACCCCGCTATCATTTCAAGTGCCAACACTCCTACTCTTGAAGCCTATTCTCTGCTAATGCCCTCATCTAGTAACATCAAATATGGAGATACACATGAATGCACCTTGGTTGAGGAAAACTCTGGCGATGAATTCACATGCCTTACAGTCATCAAGGCACAGACTCGTTAAAAAAAAATGGCGGAACTTAAGAGATTTCATTGGTCACTTAACTACACCCATTAACGACATGTTTCTGGATTCAAATTTTTGTGTCAGTATGACTCTCTTAACTTGGAATGTTAGAGGCCTCGGCAAACCCAGTAAGTGTGCGACGGTGAAAAATCTTATAACCACTTGTAGGGCTGGTCATCTCTCCTTCTGAATGGAATTGGCATCACAAGAACGCTTTAGGTGCGAAATGAGGCAGTCTCATTATGTGGAACGAGTCTATATTTGAATGCAAAGGGCACTGGATCGGTATCTACAATATCTCTCTATTGCTTCTTGATAAAAGGAACAACGCTACATTTCTTTTCACCTCCGTCTATGGGCATTGCTCCAGAGGATCTGATGTCGAATAATGGAATGATCTTTACAGATGAAAAATCCTACATCAAGGGCCATGGGTGATTTGTGGTGATTTCAATGTCATAGCTCATCCCTCCGAAAGATCCAATAGCTCTTGTATAACCCCTTCTATGAAAAATTTCAATGACTTCATTGATGAATCTGAATTGATAGACATCCCAATGTCCAACTCGCAATTTACGTCGTCCAACGGTCGTAGCCCCCCTTCACTATGTCGTCTTGATCGCTTCCTTATCAATGAAGACTTTGACGCAATATATCCCACTGCAGAGTGCAAAGCTAATACTAGGGTCGTCTCTGATCATGTTTTGATTACCCTCAATCTCAAAGGCATCAAATTGGGGCCCTCACCATTAAAGTTTTAGAATCATTGTCTTGATAATGAAGATTTCGTCAATAAGGTGGCCTCTTGGTGGTCTGAAGATGTTTCTTCGTTCTCCATCAGAAATAAGCTACGAAGACTTAAAGGCCACATACCCGCTTGGAACAAAAACCCGATTCAGCTTAACAAGCTAGCAAAGAACCAACTCGCCGATAATATCGATTTCCTTGATCATCTTGAGGAGAGCAGACCCCTTATGTCCAAAGAAATTTCTGATCGCGGTAAAGCCAAACAAAGCCTTGAAAATCTTGTCCTTAACAAGGAAGAGTGGTATCAAAAATCTTGCATTAGATGATTAAAAGATGGCGAGAAAAATACCTCATTCTTTCACGCCTCGGCTAACAATCGCAATAGACTTAACACTATCTCCAATATTCATCATAATGGGACTACTTACTCGGACCCGGAAGTCATCACTGATATTGCCATCAATTACTATAAGGAGCTGTTCAAAGAATCGAATCATAGAAGGCTTAGGCTACGCAATGCCCAACCCAACAATATTTCAGCTACTGGATCTGAAATCCTTGAAAGCAAATTCCTTGAAAGTGAAATATGGGCAGTGGTTAAAGAATGCAAGGCGGAAAGGGCCCTAGGCCCCGATGGGTACACTTTCAACTTTTTTCATAAATTTTGGTCTTTGATTAAAAATGATGTCCTATCTATGCTTGATAATTTTTGGAACGATGGTTTCATTCATAAATCTATAAATGCTACTTTCATTGTCCTTATCCCCAAAGAAAGGGGTGCGTCGGAGATGAAAATATTCAGACTATCTCTTTGGTCTCTTCGTTATACAAGATTGTTGCTAAAACACTTGCTAACAGATTGAAACAAGTCATAGGGTCAGTCATTTTCACATCGCAAGGGACTTTTATTGAAGGAAAACATATTCTTGATTTGGCGGTTATTACCGAAGAAAGTCTCCACTCAAGACATCTTTCCAAGAAATAAGGAGTCCTTATAAAAATCGACATGGAGAAAGCCCATGCAGAGTTAGTTGGGATTACATATTATGGATGATGAAGAAAATGAGATTCAGAGATAGATGGCGCTCATAGATCCACTGATGCCTCGCTACTGCTCATTTTTCCATCATTATAAATGGAAAGGCATGTGGTTTCTTCAATGCTTCTAGAGGCCTAAGACAAGGATGCCTTTATTCTCGTACCTTTTTAACATTGCTAGTGAAGGTCTAGCTCTTCTATTTCAGCAAGCCGAAAGAGAGGGTTCGTTTGTAGGATTTTTCAATCCCAAGTGCAATTCCAATGTGAATCTCTTGCAATATGTCGATGATTCCCTTATCTTGTACGACGGGAACCCGCAATAAGTCTCTCAAGTTTGCAAGCTCCTCAAAGTTTATGAAGATATTTTTGGTCAGTGTGTCAACTACAACAAGTCCTGTATCTATGGTATAAATACGGATGATATTTCGCTATCCAATTGGGCCCACAATGCCAACCTAACTGTTGCCAAGTTCCCCCTCAAATATCTTAGGATTCCTATTGGAAGAAAAAAACTCAAAGTCTCGGATTGTGACCCGGTCATCTCCAAAATTAGATGTCGATTAAGAGGATGGAAGAGCAAATTACTTTCTAAAGACGGAAGACTCATCCTCACTCAAACCGAAGATTAATAGATGAAGAGATCTTGGAGTACGGCACTTTATCTCACTTCCTTGATAATCTCACCATTAATCCCTCCCAGCCCGATGAACGTCTGTGGAGTAAAATCGCTACTATTGAGAATCTTACTAGAAGAGGCATGCTCATTCATCACAAATGTTACCTTTGTGATTTGGAAGATGAGGATATTAATCACCTTTTCTTGCATTGTCTTAAAGTGGGGCCTATTTGGAACAGATGTTTCAACGCTTTTGACATCTCTTATTCCCTCAACAAAGAAGTGCTTGAGTTATTTTTATGTTGGGATACTACATCGTCAAAGGGCCTAAAAAAGTGGATGTGGGAACACTTTCACATATCTATTTTGTGGAATATATGGATAACCACAAATAACATTAGGTGCAACAAGACTCCCTTTTCCGAAGATAAGCTGTTCAAAGACTGTATCGTCATAGTTTGCACTTGGGCAACGGCTGCTGGGTACAAAGATATCTCCATAACCAATCTCTACAGATTCAAGGCTGACTTGTTATTTGGTTCCATGGGTCAAAATTTCGGGTATCAGATACGTATCGTCCGAGCTTAAAACCGATACGTATTGGACGATACGTATAGGAATAGTAAAATATCGAACGATACATTGAATGTATTGTCCGACATCTACATACAAAATGGCGATACAGTACATTAAATGTACCGTATCGTCCAAGTCTGATACCGATACGTATCGGTATCGGACGATATTTTGATCCATGTTTAGTTCTCTCAATGCTTTGTAATTGGGATGGGTTTGGGTGTTTTTATGGATTTCTGATAGTCATAGGAGTGTTTTCACTCCGTAATTTAGGAGATTTTTTCTTGGACCCTCTGGTTTCCTCCTGATGTAGGTTTTTCTCTAAACCTCGGGTTTCCTATATCTGCCCTGGTAACTATCCTGATTTTTTTCGGACACCGATTTTCCAGATAGCAATTTCAGGAGCCCTCAAATCCAAATTTTGTTTTAAAAACTAGGTTTAAAAAAAATATACATATAGATAAAGCAGGGCTGGCCTTGGATCAAGGCGAGCCAGGTGGCTACCTTGGACACCTGATTTTCAGGGGCCCCCAAATCCAAATTTTGTTTTTAAAACTAGGTTTTAAAAAAATGATATATATATATATATATATATAAAGGGCCCCATGCGCCTCTCTCTTGGACTCTCAAAACCCCTCTCCTCTCTCCAGATATGACCAAACCCTCTCCTCTCTCTCTATAGGGAATCTCGTCGAATCTTAGTGATCGAATTTCTGTTTCGTCTTCTTTGTAGGTGAGACCGTTGGATTCTTTTTTATCTTCTTTCTGGGCTTTTTACTTAGATCCTATTCCTAGCTCTTTTGTTTCTTTCTATAAAATTGTTTCTTTTTTATTTTTCAAGAATATGCATTTTTCGTAATTTTTTTGGAAGAAAAATATGTTAACAATTCAAGAAAGCGCAATGAAATATTGAAAAAATTGATACAAGAAACAAAAGAAAATGCAATATAATTTTTTTAAATTTTCTTTGAATGATGTGAAGATAGGCTGAATCCAGTAAGCTTCAACTACAGTCTAGAAATGGTGTGCCAACTCTATGAACCGTAGGATTCACGGATATTTGGATTTGCCTATCTTTCATCAAGTGTCTTTAGATAACGAGATCTCCTCAATTTCGAAAAGGGCGCAAATACTTGCACACAAGATTTGTATCACTGCACGAACTCTAAAAGGAAAGACTTGATATTTTAGCACTTTTTGCCATGTGGAACACCATTTAAGCCGTTTGATTTGAAGGCTATGATGTAAAGATCTGTTGGCATAAAAGATTGGCATGAAATAAGATCTCTACCATGTGATTAAGGACATTCAAAGCTCACCATCTTAGTCAATAGTTGACTGTGTTGTACCAGATGATAGGGATCATGCTTTGTGCTAATCTTTAACACCAAAGATCTTTATATCATAGCCTTCAAATTAGATGACTTAGATGGTATTTCAAGCGGTATAAGTCCCAAAATTACCAAGTCTTTCTTTTTAATCATGTGCAATGGAACAGATCTCTGTGTACAAGTAGTTGCTCCCTTTGAAAAAATAATAGCGGTTTAAGTGAGCTAATATATTGTGATGGTGTGAACAATGTGACACAAAAATTGTGCCGGTCACACGGAATTAGGGCTTTCAATAGGCCGGGTTAGGGACGGGCGCCCCCAAAAGCTAGCCTGGCCCTAACTTAGGCGGGCTTTGATATTCCAACCCCTAGATCTAACTTAGGCAGTAGGGGCTGCCTCTGGTTGGGTTTCGAGCTTCATTGGTTATTGGTATTTTGTTTAATTTTTTAATAATTTTTTTGTCAGTTATAATTTTTTATTATTATTTTTTATAATTTTATTATTATTATTATTAAAGCTAGAGAAAAATATTTCAAATGAAGACAAAGAAAATCTTAAGACTTTCCCTTTATAAATATTTAAATTACTAAAATATCTTTAAAACTATCCGCTTGATAAGTCTAATGGTAATATTTTAAATTACTAAAATATCCTTACAACAATCGCCCATATAAATCTAATGGTAATATTGAGTGTTATTTCCGTAATTTGATTTTAAATAGTACAATATAGTTTATGAAAAATTATAAACGTAGGATAGATTTGTTGAGGACAAAGTGCAGGCGGCTGACGCGGAACGACGCTACACCGACCTGCATTAATTGAGCCCCACCGCAACCATTATTTGTCAAAAAAAATTGTGGCGAAATTTTTTTATATTATAAAATTATATGTAACAGGGACCCATTTTAGAACTCGCCTTTAGCCCCCAAAATGTGAGGGCTCGGCCCTGGGAATGATACTGTGCCCAAAATATCCTTAGGGCTCGTTCGAGAGCCAAGAAAGCGTCGGAATTGGAGGATTGTCTCAGAAAGTAACCCAATTCAGAGTGATTCTTATCATTTCCTCCGTTCGCTAGTTGCGATGGGCCCCACAGAAACCAATTCACTTTCCGAACGACAACGACAACTCAATTTCGGAGATGAATGGGCAGGAAAGCTCAGATTCTGAGTTGGGAGAACCATACTTCTCTCTCTCATATACACTAGATTGAACCCACCCCGTCGCGGAAAGCTACTGTCTTTAATAAATGCCTATTATAAAAAATGCAAATAAACAGATCCAGATAGACGAAGCCCTAATTCAAATTTCTTTAAAAAATGCAAATAAATAGATCCAGATAGACAAAACCCTAATTCAAATTTCTTTAAAAAAAACATAAATCAACAGAAAGATAATGCCTAATAATTTCATCGCGAACCGAAAAAAAATAAAACGGATCAAAAAATAAAGTTCAAAGGGCTTATAGGCCAATCGATGATCTTCGGATATAAATCGCTCGAATTAATTGAAAAACACAAAATGCGATTGATTTTTTTTTTTTTCGTTTCTTACATTTTTGGGAAATTTACCTGATCGGCCCTGTCAGATACAGCTTTTACGTCAGAGGCCCTGTAGTTTCACCTTTACCCAAACCAACCAGCTCCAAGCCTAGCCGACCCTAAGGATAGCAAAAAGTCCAAATTACCCCCTTTCTTTAACGCACAAAAACATCATCTTCTTCCTCATTTTAATCTGGTACAGTTTTTAAAAGTCAGAGGTGGCGAAGGTGACTGCGTCTTCTCCTCAATCCAAACTATTCCGATCTGCTATTTTGATCGACCCAGATACACCTTTTTCGTCAGAGACTGTAGCAGATTAGAATAAGGAAGAAGATGATACACCTATATAATTTAAAATTTTAAATATTTGCATTTTTCTATGTTTACGCGATGTGAAACAAGATTTATTCCGATCCAAACTATTCTGAGCTGCTATTTGGATCGACTCAAATATATCGTCTGATTTGAAGGCTACAATATAAAATAAATAGTTCCAAAGATAGATATGAGAAAAAGGCGATATCGACTCTGTACACAGTCGATATCGACTCTGTACATAGTCGGTACCGATCATTTTAAGAGTTGTTATCGACTCTGTACAAAGTAAATCATCGACTCTATCTGAGTCGCCATCGATTATATAAAAATAAAAAATAATAATAATAAATAAAAATTATGTAATGGCGTGACTCGATGCAGGCGTCATCGATTACATAATTTTTATTTTATTTTATGTAATCGATGGCGACTTTATGTGATCGATGGCGACTCATGAAATAGTCATCGATTACATAATTTTATTTATTATTATTATTATTTTTATTTTTATATAATCGATGGCGACTCTTATTCTAATGGTGATGCGACTCTTAAAATGATCTATGCAGTCGATATCGATTGTGTCTGATCGATATCGCCTTTTCTCATTATTTTTTTATCGATTTTTATTTATGACTTTTAAAAAACTGATTTAAATAAGAAAAAAGATAAGTTTCAATTACTGCGATATCCCTAGTCGGTTACCAAATAACGAACATGCCATCTCTTTGGTAAATGATAATATGTGAGTTACCCATAGAGAAACTTAGATTAGACGCTACCTGATTAGCTATCCTATTTCTGTGTTTTCGCTAGAGCTTTTTCGGTGGTGTTAACAACACTAACACACTTTCTGTATTAGTGGAGAAACACCTAATATTTACTCTTACCTAAAACCTAATAGCGTTAAAAACATGTATTGTTTATATATGATGCCTCTATTTGCGCCAACCAAAAATTTAAAAGCACCCTCCTTTAGATTATTTGACAAGTGGTTGCTCGTAGAGTTTTGGGGACTGCAAATGGATCTACCTATTTGCTTATTGGGAGCCATTATTTGCACATGCTTTTTAAAGTGATTGCCTAGGATTGCACCAAATTTGAAAAAAGACTTGCAAGTTTTACAAGCTCTACTATGTGAAAACACCATCTAAGTCATTTGATTTGAATGTCATGATTTAAAAATATTAATTGTAAAAAATTAGAACAAAATAAATTTTTTATCATTTGATTTAGTGGAGTCAAAGGCTATTATATAATTCAACACTTGACGACAATAGATCGTATGACAAGCATCTTGTTTTACTCCAATTCTATGTACCAGAGATCTATAAATCATGAACTTCAAATCGGACGGCCCATATTACATTTTTATATATCAAATGTCCCTAAAATACTAAATATTTTTTTAAATTTAGTGCAATCACTTGAAAAACTTGTGCAAATAATGACTCTCTTGTTTATTTATTGATCTTGTTATTTAATAGAGCTGCAAAATTGGCTTTAGTCGTTAGCTAAGCTTTTTTCTAATATCAATGACCTTATTATTCATGAGTTTCTAATTTGTATTTGATATATATATATATATATATATATATATATAATGTTTGTGGTGTTATAAAAGTAGTGTCGAAAAATTATATTATAAAAAAAATCCGTCACATAAGTCTAATCTCGCATGGAATGGTCGTTCGAAAATTTTTAATCAAATACGAGTACTACAAGTAGTTCGATGATTAACATTCGTATGATGACAGCATAATTTTTCGAAGTGAAACCTGAAAAAGAATTAAAAAATAGCTTTTTTGAGAAAAGTCTAAAGTAGACTTTTGGAGAAAGTTAGGGTAACTTAATAAAAAACAGGTATCCCACTATATTAAGAGTTAGCAGATTATGAGTTATCAAGATTCAGAGCTGGAAGCAGGAAACACCTTAACAAGGCCTTATAAATATCCACTCCTGCTGCTACCTTCAAAAGCTCATCTCTTTCGTTAGAAGAAAAAGGGTGGAGGGAATAGAACGGCCAGATACCAGATTTCTTCCCTTCAAAATGGCCAGACCCAGATTCTTATTATCGCTTTCCCTCTCCCTTTTCTTTCTTCAACTCTCATATATTTCAGGTATAATGACCTCAAACATCTATTTTTTTGTTTTAATTTCTTCTTCTCAAATCACTCACTCTCTTTCTAACTATTGTTCTGTAATCTGTAATGTATACAGGTGTTTTATCGGTCTCATATACGCTGACCAACAACTGCGGCTACACAGTATGGCCAGGCATTCTTTCATCCGCCGGTACATCGCCGCTCTCCACAACGGGCTTTGCCCTTCAAAAGGGCGAGACCAAGACCCTCTCCGTACCTACCTCCTGGTCTGGCCGTCTTTGGGGAAGAACCCTTTGCTCCACTGATTCTTCTGGCAAGTTTTCCTGCGTAACAGGGGACTGCGGGTCTGGTACTCTAGAATGCGCCGGGGCTGGCGCTAAGCCTCCCGCTACTCTTGCAGAGTTCACACTCAACGGCAGTGATGGGCTCGATTTCTACGACGTCAGCCTCGTCGACGGATACAACCTGCCGATGCTTGTGGTGGCGCAAGGGGGTACAGGGAACTGCAACAGCACAGGGTGCTTGGTGGACCTAAACGGCGCTTGCCCGACTGCTCTGCAAGTGTCGTCTGCAGATGGTGCGGAGAAAGTGGCTTGCAGGAGCGCGTGCGAGGCGTTTGGGGAGCCGCAGTATTGCTGCAGCGGCGCGTACGGGAATCCAGATACGTGCAAGCCCTCTTCTTACGCGCAGTTCTTTAAGCAGGCGTGCCCTCGTGCTTACAGCTACGCGTACGACGACAGGACCAGCACGTTTACGTGTGCCTCTGCGGATTACGTTATCACTTTCTGCCCTAATGTTGCCAGGTAAAATTTGTTCCTTTATAGAAAAAATTAAGCGCCTGGGATACGGGTAACTCTATTCTCACCTACGGATTACTGAGGGCTGAAAACCATCGCCTCTTATGAATCGGACGATGGAGATTATATATTGTCCAATCTTCTACAAATGATCTTCAAATCACGGTCTTACCATTAGACCGTTATCTCTTGATTTGAGAGGGCACACATCTCAAAGAGAGTTATAAAAGAATGTGGTTCCCATGACGCTAAAACCTGATATTCAGGTCACGTTTTGAGATGTTTTTGGTGAAATTAAAAGAGGGTTTTTAGCAAATACCCCTATCCCTATGTTATTGCTTAAATGGTATAAAACTCTTTTTATGCCAATTTACACTTGCTCCCTTATTTTTATGGTTCCTTTATAAATATCCCTGCTCTTAAATGACAGTTAAGCGCCATTTTTTTTAATTAAATGACTTATTTGTCTTTACTTAATATTATATATAAAATAATTATTTTGATCGCATTTTAAACTGTGGATAAGTATAAGATTTTGTCCAAATTTTTTAGATGGAATATGATTGATTTCCTATAAGTTGCCGTGTTACCTGATTTTCGATTTGGATACTCATAATGCTCGCTTAACTCGTGGGTAATGTTAAAATGTTATCCCCATTTGTATCATCTCGACCCTACCATCGTTATGAACCAACTAGTATCATGGACACCAAAATTGAAAATCAGGTAATAACATAACTTAGAGGAAATCAATCATGTTCCACCCAAAAAAAGTCGACAGGATCTGATGCTTATCTACCGTTTAAAATGCGGTCAGAATTGAAAAAAATATAATAACTATTTTATATATAATATTAAGTAAGTGCAGATACATCATAAATCAAGGGATTTTATGCAATTTCAACGTAACATGGAGGGTATTTGCAAAAAAACCCATACAAAAAAATGACCCCGAGCTAATCAAATGGGTAGGTGCGAATAGAGCTAGGGATATTCTTAATCAAGAGATTATAAGTCCTATTAAAACTTAATATCTGCAATTTCTTGGCCCCTAAAATTTCGTGACAGTAAGTCATTGACACTTTTAAGTAGTCTAAAAGGCCTATCATGTGGGCTTTTAGGCAATGGAAAGTCCAACCCTTCGAACCTTTTACGGTCCTCAAACAGGTTTTGGTACACCTTTGGATGGGACGGAAATCTTGACAGATTTCAAGCGTATGTGAATTCCAGGGTGGTTCACCTTTTGACCATGCGGACAGACTCTAATTGATCCGTGTACCACAAGCAGTACACGAGCCGTGTAATTTAATACAGAAATGTATTTTTTGACCTTTTATTGCCTCATCTAGTGCTTCCCTGACGCTTAAATGGCGTTTTTATTTATTCCAGATCTCGAGCTGATGTAGCCATGTAGGCCAAAAACCATGTGCAATTACTTTTTAAAATCGTATATAAATAAATAATATCTTAATGCTTACTATCGAAAAAGAGGTCACAAATCTGTAAAATTTTCGTTTTGACGGTGGAGATTAATAGATTATCAATTTTCAATGGTTCTCTGTCACTTTTGTTTTTTGCAGCCAGAAATCCTCGGGCGGCGATCACCCGGAGGCAGCCGACCTTCCTCTTATAAACAACACCATGGTCTTCTTGGGCGGCGAGGATGTGAGCGCGGCCTTGCCACGCGTGCAGCGACGTGGCCTTCTAGCCGTTGCGTTGGCTATTTTGGTGGCCAGTGGGAGATTATGGCTTTTTTGACTTTTTGCTAACTTTAGGTTGTTAGATGGCTCGCCCTTACACATTAAAACCTTCTTTTGTATTAGAAAAAGGGTAGCTATGTAAGTTAAAGTTTATAGTTGGGAAGGGGATTCATTTTAAGGGCGGTCCCGCAAAGGCTGGCGAAGATGACGAGGTGCTGATTCAGAAGAAAGAGATACTACAACGGTCACCATTTACAGCTCATTTTAGCTGGCCAAATGAAGAAATGCTATACTTTTATTTTTATTTATAATTTAAGATACATTTACTCATGTGGCTACGTTGTCGCGCATGTTGGAGAGATAAGCCACGGCGCACGCAAACTGATAGTAAAATTAGTTTGTATTCTTTTAAACAAGGAAATTTGAGTATTTTATTTGTTGACTATATATCCTAGGATATTAGAGAATCTTTACTTTCATGATTTTCCATTCTCTTATTTTCAAGGGCTAGAGATTTGGTTGAACTCAAAATCAGATTCAACCTAGTTGGACCTCATAATTGCCCATAAAAGGAGAAACTTTAGTAGGCCTAGTAGCTAGTTTTGCGAGAATGTACATGTGAATCATGATGCATTATGGGACATTATTTTGGAAGGCAGTGCTATATGTAAAATGAAGAGTGATTTCCACTCATTACTTTTAGCAGCAAGGAACTGGAACGTTTGTGGACGAAGATAATGATATGAAAGAATCCCACACTAACAGAAATTTAACTTTTGATGAAGATAACACTCTTAAGAGAACAGGAATGACTAAAACTGAGAAAATTAGAAACTAAAGAGACTAAAGAAAGTTTTCGCTTACCATGTTACTTCCCAAAGTTTTATGAAAAAATTGGGATTATCATGATTTTTAAGGTTCTCAAAAAGTTATTGAATCAATGTGTTAGAAATATTTATAATTAAAATTATAAAAATAAACTCTTAAAAAAATCTTACAATATAAATGATAGTGAGTATACGATTGAAAAGAAGGGCGATTTAATAATTACAGTCATAAATCTCATTGGGAGACCAAAAATTGTGAAAATCTCTTTTTCCTATAAAACTCTATGAACCTGAGCTTTCATAAAATGATACTTTTTTTAGTTTTTTAAAAGAGATTCGGACTCCACAGACCGTTTGTACTCGTAGGCTCTGTGGTTGTATGTCATCAACCCAAGCAGTCCAACTAGTTTGTTATTGGGGCATGTATTAACAAAAGAATGACTCATAAGAGACAAATATCCATAATAAAATGCATAGATAACAAAAGAATGACTCATATAAGACGAATATCTATTATAAAATGCATAGATAGGCACAGGTTGAGCAATAGTTTGACCGGTATCCATCCTCTTCCCCTGTGAACGCAACCAGTCATGGGTTTTAATCCCACGCCTGCTCCTGTCTTGTGTGCGGGTCTCCTTCTAATGTGTTATGCCAAAAATGAATTCTCTCTGATCAGTACATGTTTTCAGAGGCACTACATCTACACTAATTGAAATTGGAACTCTGATTCATTTTATTTCCGTTTTAGCTAGCCAATGTTATGCTTATCTCTCCTAGAGTTTTATATCTTATTTGTAAGTTTAATGCCTAGCATTTTTTGAACGTCTCAAATTGTTTCTATACAGAAGGACTACAATGCCCTTCTTTTATTTTTCATGCATTTTCCTTACTTCCAATAACCTGATGGATATATATTCAATCAATTTAGAGGTAAGTTAAAAAGAGCAATTTTAGTGGTTGGTCTGCTCATTAATTTCTGTGCAATCTCAAAGGTATGATTAGTTTGGTTGAGGGAAATTGGCGGGTGCACTCATGGGTCAAAATACTGGGTATCGGATACGTATCATCCGAGCTCAAAACCGATACGTATCGGAATAGTAAAATATCGGATGATACATTGAATGTATCGTCCGGGTATATTCATACAAAATGGCGATATGGTACATTAAATGTACCGTATCGTCCCAGTCCAAAACCGATACGTATCGTCCGATACGTATCGGTATCGGATGAAAATTTGACCCATGGGTGCACTACCCTTGGCATATGCCAACAGAATATGAACTCTAGATAAGATGATTTTACATTGGGTATGTTTGATTGCCAAATGAAACGTATTTCACCGTTATAACTGACAAGTTGATCATGAGTGGTTGTTTGATGGACCAAAGAGTAAACACGTTAACATACTTTTTTAACTTATGATTACGGAAAATTACAAACGAAGAGGGGCCTTCGTATCCATTCGTCGTTACACATCGTTACGTGTAACCACGAGTGCCCTTAAACTCGTTTGCAATCAAACATGCCCATTGTTTATGCGAGGAGAGCATCCAACCAATATTCTTTCCATGCAGAAAATCTTAGTTAATGCACACTGATCAAGTGTGTGGCATAGATGATCACAACACCATCCTTGGGGCCCCCGAGAGTAGAGACACCTAATTCAAATTCTTTATAGTCAACATTTTTGAAAATTTAAAAGAATATTTATTACATTCTTTGTGTTGAAGTACGGTTGTAAAGGGGCCGGGTCTAGGGTGATCAGATCGAAACATTTAACGGACCAAATTTGGGTTTTAGACTCAAACATTGGAGTCCAAATAGAAAATTTTGGGCCATTTTACATTCATGTCAGGGTCTAGGTCAGGTCAGATCCAACCCCGACCTGACCCATTAATAATCAGGTCAAGGTTCAACCCCGACCTGACCCATTAATAATCAGGTCAAGGTCCAACCCCGACCTGACCCAATATCTGAAATTTTCTTTGTAATACATTTTTTTTCTTCCATTTGGAAGATAACTTTGTTACTGATTGTATAGGGCCAAATTGGAGTCTGGTGCGGTCCAATCAGTTGAACTCCAAATGCGGTTGAACTCATTTTACAGCCGTTGGATGTACTTTTACCTAGAATAGTTGGTGTTTGGTACATGGTCGTGCACCACAAGCTATGCATATGTCTGCCTAATCGCAGCAGTATGATCACTAGTCATACATTGCGATCGTGTGTTGATCTTTGGTGGAACTGGAATGCAAATTATTAAGGTACACTTTCGACCATGCAAACAGTTTTAAGATTAGCTCGTACGGTGACCGACCTCAAAGGCCATTACTCAGTGCTTGTCTGATATATATGGGTGTTGGGAGGGGTGGACAGTGGATTCGATACAAACTTAACTTCTGGTTTTTATATAAATATGGTTGTTAATAGCATGGTTTGTAGGCAGAGCTTGGATATAAGAGTTTGAGATGGGTTTGCAATGAGTCTTAATGGCCAGTACTGATGATGGTTTGCAATGGGTTTTGAGAATAGAACTTGATAAATATGAATTGCAATAGAGTTTAATTATTAGTTCTTAATACTAGGGATTTTTAATGGAGTTACAAAGAGCACACTACAAAAAATACATTTTGCTCGTCAACATTCTTTACTGGCGGTTTAAAATTGTTGGGAATTACCATAAGAATAACCTTTGTCCGACAGTTTTAAACCACAGACAAATATAAAAAATTAGACAATTTGCTGGCGGTTTGAAACTGTCGTCATGAAATTTCTTGTAAAAGTAGGCTGTAATTTTAACCATTTTAGAATCACCGGGAAAGATAAATTATTGTCGATGGATATATAACCATTGGTAAAATAGTTGCCGACAGGTTCTGACTAATCAACGGCGATTTTTGACCGCCACACAATTTGTAGTGGCAGGATTTGTAGAGAAATTGATGTTGATTGGGGGTGATAACTAGGGCTGTCAACGGATCAGGTTGACACGATACCCTACCCGACCCTATTTTTCTTACCTGATGGGCACATAAACTTAATCCGTTAGGTCGACCTGACCGAATATCTTATGTATAGAAGATATGGAAAGTAGGGTGTTTTTTTTACCCGGTGAGGCATCAGTTGGGTGAGTGCATCATATTGTCGGGTCTGTTGGACCAGGCATTTGCCATTTTCAAATTAGGCAGCCAAAATTTTAGAACTACCTGGCTCGACCCATTGACAGCCCTAGTGATAACGAGGGTGGGTTTGCAAAGATGAGTCTTGTTTTTTTCATGAGTAATGATACAAAATTTATAAAAAAGAAAATGGTGGAAATTTACAAGTAAAATAGGTGGGCAGGAGCAAGACTCTCCCAAACCAACAGCCTAAGTATAATATACAACAGTAACCAATCCCAGCCTGCCTAGAGAAGTTACTTCTTTGGCTAGGGAGTCAGCCACCGAATTTGCACTTCGAGGGATGTGGACAAACTGAACCACCTTTCTTGACAGAAAAGCATTGTTAGAGGCAATCATCCGAGAAAACCTCCAAGGGAAGCGAACTTACTAATTCATGTAAGTGTGCACTTTGAGTCTCTTTCAATGACTAAATTGGGGGAGTTTATATATACAATGATAGAGATGCCCATCTCAACTGCTTTGAGTTCAGCCTCATTGTTGGAGCATATTCCAACCTAGAATTTATACAAATTAATCGAGCATAATTCCTGATGAATTTAAGATAACCTCTCCCCTACCTAGATGTCTGGGGTTGCCGCGCGAGATGGGGTCTTTTAAATGGCAAAGTTTTGATGATGAGTTTGTTGTAACTTTTAATGGAAAGGTACGATGATGGGCCGCAGAGGTGTGGAAGAAGCGACACCTGTTGTTTTTAAGAGAGAGAGAGAAAAAAAAATGCGGGGGCAAGATCACATGGGTGGCACATGAGCAGGGGTCACTTTAGCCAACACGAATATATGTGATAAGTGTACAGGCTTATTAGGCGGTGGGTATCATGGAGCCGACTACGAACACGTAAACCCACTTAGTAGGACCACTAATCTGGATGGGATCCACATAATCCATATTGCTTTATGACACGACGCCACATGGGTTACATCCTTAATATCGAAGATCGATTTTTATTGAATCCAAAGTGGAATTGACGGAGCTTGGCCGGTGTATGACACCAACACAGGCCCTAGTAGACGTGGCCCGATGTGACGGCACTAAGTCGGTCTGCCTAAAATTCTAAATAGCACATGCATACATGTCGTGGCAGGTACCATTTCATGTGCCTTATATCGCTCCAAGTGGTTGTCAATTATGCCTTCCTTGCATGTGGACTCGTAATATAAAGCTTACCTAAAAGTAGTTTGCGAAGGAGGTAGAAGTATCTAGCATTTGTTACCTACGTGGGGAGAGAGAGTGGGTGGTGAAATTTAGCTTAAGGGAGTGGTAGACAGAGGACTTTCCCAATAGATATATTATAAGTTTATAATACTTGACTCTTAAGCAGGGTTTTGAAGACCGATATGTATGGGCATATCGGTCGGGTCCAATGGCGGAACCAGGATTCTCATCTAGATGGGACGTAAAATGAATTAGTGATAAATTTTATACAATGAATTTAAATTTAAACTAATTTATATCATAAAATATAATTTTTATTAAAATTATATAAATTTTTTTTTTTTTAACAATAAGACATTGACATACCAGAGGGTGGCGCCGTGGGGTGTGGGCCGTGGGCCGGTGGGCGGTGGCGGACTAGTCGGGTTTTTTAGAGAGAGGGTCGGTGTGAGTTTTTTTAGAGAGAGAGAAAGAGTTTTAGGATTTTAGAGAGAAAAAAGGCTGAAAAAAAAGGGAGGGCGTGGGAGTTGGGCGGTAGTTTAGGGAGAGAGAATAGAGAGGGCAGTAGTTTAGACTCTTTAGGGAGAGAGAATAGGGAGGGTGGTAGTTTAGGGAGAGAGAGAATAAGGGGAGAGAGAGGGCGGTAGTTTAGGGAGAGAGAATAGGGAGAGAGAGAGAGAGAGAGAGAATAGGGGGAGAGAGAGGGCATTAGTTTAGGCCCTTTAGGGAGAGAGAATAGGGACAGAGAGAATAGAGAGGGCGGTAGTTTAGGGAGGGAGAGAGAGAGAGAGAATAGGGAGAGAGAAAATAGGGGAGAGAGAGGGGGTAGTTTAGGGAGAGAGAGAATAGGGGGAGAGAGAGGGCGCCCAAAATTTTAACTTTTATATGTAAAAAAATAAAACAAAAAATTTGGGTTTTAGTGGGGGCGTGCGCCTGCACTCGTGGTGACGTGGTTCCGCCCCTGGTCGGGTCCCAAGCCAGTATGGACCCAATATGTACCCGATATTCCAATACATATCTGGCAAACCAGTTGATACGAGAATAATTTATTTTTAAACTATTAAAAATAGAAAATATAAAAGTATTGTTAAAAGCATAGTTACAAATTTCGTTTTCGGCAATATTTCGATAGGGGGGTCATTTCGGATAAATTTCGAGAAAAATTCGAAAAGTTTCGGAAAAATATCGAGGAGTAAAAAAAATATTAAATATAAATTATATTTAAACTTCATAAAAATTTTATTTATTATTTAAAAAATGATAAAAATTAGAAAAGATTTATTAATTTCGGTGAAATTTTGTTAATTTCACCGAAATTAATGAAATTTCAGCGATTTCAGAGAAATTATCAAAATTTCGCTGAAAGTTTCGCCCGACCCCTATTTCGGTAAATTTCGAAGAAATTTTGGAGAATTTCGGAGAAATTTGTCACTATGGTTAAAAGAATATTTTTGATAATTTGTTCCGTTCATATAGGATATATACGATATCGGTCGATATGTTACCTTTTTCTGATCCGATATTTGACCCATTATCAAATCAGAGGTGTATATTGTACCGGATGGATGAGGCCTATCCCGATACATATCGGCTAATATGTATTGGATATGACTGTTATTTAAAATCATGCTCTTAAGTCTTAACTACTTAATATTGATGTTACCTCCCAACCAAAAAGAAAAAACTTTATGTGGGGGACAACATTGTTCATGTGAGCATGGGAGAAGCATTGAAGCCAGTCAAAAGCTAATTCATCCAGATTTTAGATGCCTCGACATCTGTGAAAAGCAGCTAATTGATGAAATTTGGTACCTGAAAGTACTTAATAACCTTAATTAACTTATGATGCTTTTGAGGAGAGTCAATATCCACATTCCGCTCATTGATGCATCCGCTTTGTTCATCCTTCTAAGTAAACTTTAGGTTAAAATACTCCGACATCTCATTCACATGTTAGGGAATTGCTGCCTTACAATGAACTAAATGCAGAAAGAGGCAATTTGAGTATAAAGTAGAAACTACGGAATAGTAGATGACCAAACTCCCTATTAGTCTCCTTGAAAATGGTTTGTTATACTTGGAATAATGGAAGACAAAAAAGAATGGTATCTTGATTCTTATTTAGCTCGAGCATATGGAAAATAAGGCTGCCGTGGCATCGTGGGCCAACCATTAACAAATTATAGTGCCCTGGTCGCCGTCTGTTGATCAACCCAAGTACCTAACTATATGATTCTTCAAGTTGCTTTCATTTCCTCTACAAATAGAATCTTACCTACTCGGCCAATAAACACACAGAAAGCAACAAAACAATCCTACCGTAAATATTTTTAGCATGGCAATTGACGTCTAATTTTTTTTGATAATGGGACAAAGCGGGGACATCAATCCATCACCAAACTTATAAAGTGCCTTTTACCCTATAAATCTTTCTATAAAAAGAATTTGTCTATATAATGAGTTAATGGCTCCTTGCCCACAATTGAACTCAGTCGCCAGCTCTGCATGAGTGGATCTTAAGGCTAAGGTATCAAATATCGGCCGATATTGATACGTATCGGCGATATGTATAAGATATCATATCGAGTATCGGTATCCGTATCGGCGGATACGGGCCCGTGATATGTATCGGGTATCGGCCGATAAGGAACCCGTATCGGCCGACGCCTCCCAATTTATTATTATTTTTTAAATATATACTGATCCTCAGCGGCCGATTTATATCGGTCCTCCAAGAATCGATACCTGATACCCCATATGGATATTGATACCGAGTTTGTTACCCTGCTTGAGGCATACTATTAAGTATAGAGAGTAGGGTTGGCAATGGGCTAGGTCGGGCTAAAATTTTGGCTGCCCAATAGGAAATTGGCCCCCAACCGGACGGGTCAAGGATTATGCCTAACCGACTAGGAAACCCGACCTAACTTGACACCCAACCTGAAAAACGCGACCCGACATAGGGGAATTTTCTAAATCCTCCTCTATTTAAATTTATCTTTCTAAATCCTCCCTAGACATTTTCTAATATTTTATCAACCATATTTAAAACTTATGTATATCTGTCTAAATAGTAACTTAAAATAAAAAAATACCCCTGTTTTCATTATTATCCTCATAATAATTTTTCTTGTTAAAATTTCAACTTGTTTATTGTCAAAACAAAGTTGATACTGGCATATTATAATTTTAGTGAAGAGCTTTTATTCTGCGTAATTTATATAGGAGGAAGCATTTTTTAGCGTTGAGTTACAAATTTAAGGGGCATTTAGAAATATAAATGTGAAGTTTAGGGTTACTATAAAAAATAAGACCATTAGCGGCAGTTTTTTGCAATAAAAAATTGCCGCACAGTTTATGACTGCTGCTAAATAGTCTTATTTTTTGTAGTGTGTCGATAAGATATTAGAAAAAAGTTTGGAGGAATTAGAAAAGTAAGTTCAAAGGGTGGAGATTTTAAATTTTTTTCTTAATTTTATATATAATATTTTGTATGTTTCTTTAGACTAAGACATATTCTAACGATAAATTGCCACTTCGAACAATTAAGATTGATCATAAATGTGCGACACATGGCACAATCATAAATCACATTTTAATGGTATATGATGAAAAATTTAATATTAATAGTATAAGATCATTTAAACACCATTTTAGTTTGGCATTTAAATACCAATCATGAGCCAGTCTCCTATAAAATAATAAGTGAGGTCAGGATTTTGCCTAATCGCTCGGTTGAAAGGCCGGGTCTGATGCCTCATGCTCAATCCAATAAAGTCAAGCTTATGTGCCTGACCCAATAAAAAATATGGGTCCGGTAAGTTAGGTATCGGGCCGACTCAACTCAACTCGTTGATAGCTCTAAAACAAATCTTAATTGTCAAATAAATCCACGGCAGACAAGACGATGGCTTCTAAAGGCAAGTCTACAATGAGCGTTTGGTTCAGTAATTACAAACAAATTCGTCTTAAAAATTTTGGATGTAACGGCGGCTAGTCAAAGATTTTGGAATTTAAAAGGTTTCCTTACTCAAATTTCAACGGTTTTGATTTATGTCTTAGTGGGTCACGATCACACCCTCTGCTCGCTCCTGAAACCCTTGCTTCCTTTGACTACGCTGACCCTGACCCCAGGCTTTTGGCAAGCGTGTCTCAGGAAGCTTCTTTTACATATTGAAGGAAACAAGGGACCACGTGGCGAGAGAGCACGCACTTCATATTAGGAAACACGTGACATAAATAAACCACGTGCAGAGAGACGTAAAGCTTTGAAAAACGGGAACAACATGGTTGAAGCACAATAGAATTAGTAAAAGGAGTGAAGTTCTAAACCACTTGAAAAATTATAAAAGTGAAGAACAGGTTTATAGTCGACAAAATGCAGTCGGCTACCAAAGAGGCATTTGTCCAGTTAGTAGTTGGTAACCTTCCTCTATTATGAGGGAGGAGGTCGTGGATTCGATATTCATCCCTATTTCTCACGCTATGTGTGCCTACTCCTCAGTTCTGGAGGCTGTGTTGGCTGTGTTGCGCTGCCCGATCTGTATTAATTGAGTCATACCCCACTTGCAGCTAGTTGCATCAGCCGCATCCATGTAACACTGTTATGAAAACAATCATATTTGACCTAATTCTGAGGCTTGTACTCCACTATATTAGGACATTTTCAATGGAGTATATTTGTCGACCCCTGAAACCCGAAACGTCTCATCCGATAGGCTTGCTTGAAATCTTGTGGCTAAATTGTTCAATCGCAACTTACCCTCCAAAACAAGCTTATATAGCGATAGCATTGGGACCAACCATTTTATTCTGCAAACTCAAAGCAGAGCTGGGAAATTTGCTATTCAGGTTTTTTTTTAAAGAGTAAAAAGACACGTGAATATTAGGACCTTAAATGATCGAATTTTATTTTTAGATATTTATCGGGTGATTTGAACATAAAAAAATATAGTATTTCAAGCATTTGTTACTATGTTTTATGATTTAATAAAGACAAAAAAAAAGTATTTATTATTATGTTTCTTATGTCTTTATTATTTATAATTTAAAATTTTAAAAAAATTTAATAAAAAAAAAAAAATATAACTTATATTGTCAACTATAAAACATAAAAAATAAAAATAAAAACTAACAAATAAGTATAATCTAGAAATTTCAATTAAATCGAAAATGGGTATTTATTCCTTCTCGACTGTAACTTTCTTGACGATTTTATCGTCTTCATCATCTGTAGTCTCGTATTTAATATTTTGGGATATCTACGACCTTGTAAGATAATTTTGATAAATTGTATCTTGCACTTTGACTTGAAAGAAATACTCATTTTCGAAATATTGACACTAAATTTAATTTTAAGGTCACTTTTTTTGATATCTGTGTCACGTCAAATCAATGCCTGACCATTTGATGGTACACCCATTATCTCAAGATCAAGTGTGTGAAAAGTTGAAACAAAAAAATTCTCCATCATTTAGTTCAAAATTGTCAATTGATTTTAACATGGTGCCTTAATAGATTCGGTGGGCATAGTTAATTAAAGGTAAAATCACATTTTGATAAAATCATTTGTCATTCGTCTCGTTTAAATTTGATTTTAAGGTCACTTTGAAATTTGTGCACGTCAAATCAATATCTGACCGTCTGATGGTACGCCCATAATCTCAAGATCAAGTGTGTGAAAGATTGGAATGAAAAACACTGTTATCATCCATTTTAAAGCAGTCAATGGATTTTAACATGGGCGCTCTCAAAGATTCAGTTGGAATATTTAAAGGTATGTTTGGAGGTGGGATCTTAATTGGCATGCCGAGTTGCTATGGTTTGATCAGGTCTAACTGCCTGAACTTTAAATGCGGTTCAAACATATTTGAGAAGTGCACGTGCGTTGCACGTGGACATTGTAAAATGAAATATTTTGATCAAAGATGATTTTAATTATGAGTTAAAATTGACTGATCGTATAAAATCATAATCGTATATTATCAGTTAATCACTAAAAACCTAATAATAATTATTGTTAAATATTATATTGATTCGAGTATTTTGTAGAACTTTCTATAGATACATGTTTCTATCCTATCACGTTCGATTAATTCGATGATATACTAATTATATATGTTGAATAAAATTTTCTTAATTGTTAGTTTCTACTTTAATTTTATAATAACTAATGTAACTAAGGCTTCAAATTTTCATATCCTACATATTTATTATATTATTAAAAATATAAATAGTAATGTCCACTCATACATAGCGGTCCAAGTGTTGACTCAAAACTTAAATCTGACCTGAAAATCGACGTATCGAACTGGTTCAAACAGACCCAAAAATCGATAATGAACCTATTCTGGACTCGTTTCGATAATTGAAAATTTATTAGGTAGTATGAGAAAACTGAGAAACTAGCTTAAAATAATAAAATGGTGATTGCATCTCATTTAAATCCATGATTGCTTGAAATTAGGCAATGGAGATCGTTTTTCACCCTAATCTAAATAGTTCTTGAGACTATGATCTTACCCTCGTATGGGTGTAAGTTTTGAACCGAAATCTGAACCCGCCCAAAAAACCTAATTAATTGAACTACCGAATCTCGATTTTAGGTGGGAAAAGTCGAGACCCGATTAGGTAAGATGAGAAAATTTGATAAGGGGTACATTAATCGTGGCTCAAAGGGTTTCAACATGCTAATAAATTATTATTTGGGTAACTTAACACCCATGAAATCTTAGAGGGCATCTATGCAAAAAACTATCGCCTCTTTGAATTAGTTGATGGAGATCGTTTTTCTGCCCAATCTTCCACATAAGGGAATTTGATATCAAAGCAAGTCAAATATTATATGGCAAAATTGTTAATTCTCTTAACTTTGTGGTTTCCTTTAAAGGTGATCGAACTGGTCCAAACAGACCTGAAAATCGATAATGAACCTATTCTAGACTCGTTTCGATTTTGGGGGAAAAAATCAAACATTTATTAGGTAGTATGAGAAAACTGATAAAGTAGCTTAAAATAATAAAATGGTGATTGCACCCCATTCAAATCCATGATTGTTTGGAATTAGGCAATGGAGATCATTTTTCACCCTAATTTTTCGTAGAATAGTTCTTGAGATTGTAATCTTATCCTCGTATGGGTGTAAGTTTTGAACTGAAATTAGAACTCGCCCAAAAAACCAAACTAATTGAACTAACTTCAATCGATCCAAAAATCTGTTCAGACCGAATATGATTTCGATTTTAGGTGGGAAAAGTCAAAAATCGATTAGGTAAGATGAGAAAATTTGATTAGGGGTACATTAATCATGGCTCAAAGGGTTTCAACATGCCAATAAATTATTATTTGGGTAACTTAACACCCATGAAATCCTAGAGGGCATCTATGCAAAAACCATCGACTCTTTGTATTAGTTGATGGAGATCATTTTTCTGCCCAATCTTCCACATAAGAGAATTTGATATCAAAGCAAGTCAAATATTATATGGCAAAATTGTTAATTCTCTTATCTTTGTAGGCTTCTTTAAAGGTGTTAGAAAAGATAACTTTTATGGCAAAGTTGTTAATTTTCTTAACTTTGTAGGTTTCTTTGAATGTGTTAGGAAAAGAATGGCAAAATTGTTAATTCTCTTAACTTTGTGGGTGTCTTTAAAGGTGATCGAATTGATCCAAAAAGACCCGAAAATCGATAATGAACCTATTCTGGACTCATTTCGATTTTGGGGGGAAAAATAAAAAATTTATTAGGTAGTATGAGAAAACTGAGAAATTAGCTTAAAATAATAAAATGGTGATTGTACCCCATTCAAATCTATGATTGTTTGGAATTAGGCAATGGAGATCATTTTTCACCCTAATCTTTCGTAGAATAGTTCTTGAGATTATGATCTTCTCCTCGTATGGGTGTAAGTTTTTAACCGAAATTCGAACCCGTCCAAAAAATCAAACTAATTGAGCCAACCCCAATCGATCCAAAAATCGGTTCAGACCGAATCTGATTTCGATTTTAGGTGGGAAAAGTCGAAAACCGATTAGGTAAGATGAGAAAATTTGATTAGGGGTACATTAATCATGGCTCAAAGGGTTTCAACATGCCAATAAATTATTATTTGGGTAACTTAACACCCATGAAATCTTAGAGGGCATCTATGCAAAAACCATCGACTCTCTATATTAGTTGATGGAGATCGTTTTTCTACCCAATCTTCCACATAAGGGAATTTGATATCAAAGCAAGTTAAATATTCTATGGCAAAATTGTTAATTCTCTTAATTTTGTAGGTTTCTTTAAAGGTGTTAGAAAAGATAACTTTTATGACAAAATAACTTTGTAGGTTTCTTTGAAGGTGTTAGGAAAAGAAAACTTTTATGGCAAAATTGTTAATTCTCTTAAATTTGTGGGTTTCTTTGAAGGAGCTAAAAATAAGGAAGAAAAAAAAAATTATTTGGATATCATTATTTACGTATTCTCATTGAAAAAGAGTGTGTTAGAAGTATTTTAGGAACGAAAATATGACAGAAATATTTGTACTTTTATATAGTAGTAAAGATTTTAATAGACAACTTTTTAATTACTTGGGAATCCTAACTTTGTCGAGAAGGTGGTAGTAATAGAGCGAACGAGATCTACGAATCCTTCTTCATTTTGTTTCGGGAAGGATCTAAAAATGAATCTGAGCTAAAAGCAGTCGAATTTGGTATCCGCATTTATATGAGGTATCCTGGCTAATATTAATATCATCCAAGGGGATTAGAAATAGGTTGCGAGATCATAGAAAAGAATTTTGCTCTTGTAAATCCAAGGTTTAAAATATCGATATTATCGTATCAGTCATCGAATTGGTAAGCCTAAAACAGATCTAGATCGGAATCGGCGGATTGTATCGGGAGATCCCAACGCTAAAAAGTTTGACGGCAAAATTATAATAATCAAACATTTTTTACTATAAGTTGTCAAATAAATTGTTCAAATCAATCGCTAATGGTCAGTTTATAACACCACACAACAAAAATTTTAAAAGAGTGACCCTAAACTCATATGACACATATCATGCTAAAACCTAATTTTTCGGCTACTTTTTAAAATATATGCCACATGAAATAAAAAATTACAATTTGATCGTGGGCCCATGATCTCAAGATTCCTTGTGTAGAAGATTTGGGCAAAAAGTAATTTCCATCACTTGATTCAAAGCACTCGATGTTTTTTTAAAATAATAAATAATGTTATAAATATTATATATATATATATATATATATATATATATATATATATATATATATATATAATTTGACGATCCTAAAAAAAATAGAAAATTATTTGAGGATGCTTGGTTTCAAGGATGAAATTATCGGTCGAATCTTATCGGTTTCGGTCGGCATTGAAACGAAATTGAAATTCAAAATTTTGGGCATATTAAAGTATGGATCGTTGTTGGTGGGTGAGTTGGAGCGAACGGAATCCCGAACCGGTTCACACCGAATCAATACCATCCGATCAACATAAAAATATTTGAAAAAAAAAAGAAAGAAAATAAATACCTATGAGGTCGTAATAAGCCCAAATTTATTAAAATATTTATTGCAAGAGGAAGGACCGAAGGAGACCTAGCAAAAGACACTAGAAATTTTAGAATGTTTTATGATTTTTGGGCGCAAGATAATTAATTACCTTCTTTTAGCACAAGACCTGGGATCTTATTAATTACCTTCTTTTTTTAACTTTGTAATTTATATTTAATGTAATGTGTAACATGTTTATTATGTGTATAAATTTCTTGTATCGATGGATCGAAGATCCTACCTAAATATAGTTTAGTATCGGCCGATCCAAAGCGATCCGACTGATCCACATCCGATACTCATATATAAACGATCCAACCTAAGAATTTGGGATCGTTTGGGCCAAAACCGATCTAGATCGGGATCAGCCGAAATTTGAAACCATGTGCCCATCTCTCAAAGAGTGGCATTGATAAGATAAGGAGTTTCTAGATTATATATAGCTCAAGACCTCCAATCCCACAACCAATGTGAGACGATTCTAACAAGCCCTCCCACATATTGGTGGGATTTAAGCCAAGCCAAATCTCGTGGACAATTGAATCGAGTGACTGTAGAGTGGAGAAATATCAGCTCTAATACTATGATAAGAATTTCATGAGCCTAACTCAACTTCACAAAATCGGCTTATAAGGTGACTTGACAAGACCAACTTATAAGTTGAGTGTCGATTATATATGGCCAAGACCTCCAAGCCCATAGTCAATGTGGGACGATTCTAACAGGCATGCTTAGACCCTCTGGTATTGGCTACATTTCTGTGTATCGATCCTAGGTGCCCGACAAACCCCTTGGTCATCCGGATCACCTCTTTTCTTAATGAATTTTGTGTTTTAAAAAGACACAGCATTACCAGAAAGATAACATATCATTATTATCATCGCCTTTTGTCACATCTTTTTAGGGTCACTTATAGGAAGATCAAAGACTGATAAATATTGGGTATCACATTAGATTTCACCATATTGAGAAAATGTCATTCTACATGATTTATAGTTAACTACATCATCGTTATCATTACCCCCTAACTTATCTTAGTTAGAGTTAACTTTTCAAGCCTTATTTTTTAGTTTACTGTTATTGAAGGCTGAATTTTGTGTTACTCGACAGAGTCTTGGGTAATCTATTCTCCCACACTTGATATAACGGTAACATTTTATAGTATAGGCATTTTCCATTGAAGATTCAATCTTGGGAACTAAGGTTTTTGTATGCGAAAATTGTTAACCGCCTTGAATAAGGAGATGGAGATCGTTTTCAGCAAATCTTCCACCAAAAAGATCTATAGATCATAAATCACCTATTAGACTTTTAGATGTTGATTCCACATAGAACACATCTTAGAAATGACCTAAGAATCTCTTCTCATGGTACCCCCATGATTACAGTCATTTTGGGGATGTGTGCCTCATTGAATTAATCAACATCCGGCCATCTGATTGATAAGCCGTGATCTAAAGATCAATCGTTTGGAAGATTTAGACGAACATGATCTCCATTATCCGATTCAGGGTACTCAGCGATTCCTTCAAAAACCTGGTTGTGGAGACTAAATCTGCAGTTGCAAATATCGGTGCCCTAAATTTTATTTCAAAGAGCAAAGTTTCCCAAATTGGTCCATAGAATTGCCCAAAGCCATAGGTAGCGGGTTTTAGCCTTGGAATTAGCCTCCAACATCGGGAAAAGTTGCCTATCATCTTCCTCTCCCTGGCCCCTCCTCAAAGTAGGGGCCTTGTGCACTGCGCATGACTTTTAAAAGAAACGTTTCCGGTATGGGTTGATAAATTTCCGAGATCAGATCGTGTTTGGCAGGATATCAAACCGCTCTTTGCTCCAACCAGACCCTCACAAGAGATAGAGAGAGTGGTCATATTTGGGCTAATTCAGTAGTGGATATATGAAGGAAGTGATCATCAAGTGGTATCGGTATTTGCACCAGAAGATTCGGTCTCCGCAACTTGGTTGAAAAACCACTAAAACCGTTGATTACCTTAAATCAAACGATGGAGATCGTTTTTAATCCTAATATTCCACACAATATATCTTTAGATCATGACCCACCTATGAGAAAGTCAGATTTTGGTTCCATGTGGGACACATCCCTAAAAATAGTGACAGGAGAACCCTTCTTATGGTACGCCGTCAGTCACTTTTTTGGAATTTGTTAGTGAATTCAATTCCTTTAAAACCAAAGAAAGCATATTACACTCAAAGGGCTCGTAGTTCTTAAGCTTGAAGGTTGCGTCCAACCTTAAAGGCAATAGAGCTCCCAACGACTAACAGACTGACGTCATTGTAAGAAAAAAAGACCACAACTGTATTGATTACCCTTATTCACACCCCACCATACAACTTTCTCACCCCATTATTTACTCTAGTCCGCATGCATTGATCGCCTTTGAATAAGTTGACGGATCAGACTGTCTAATTTTTATTACACGTGGCATTTGTCTCAAAAAGTGACCCTAAAATTATGCTTGGGCACGAAGTGTGTCACACGATTTTAGTGTCACTTTTTCAAATGTGTGCCACGTGGAATGAAAAACTGACCGACTATGAAACAGCCATGATCTCAAGATATGTTCTGTGGAAGATGAAAAATGATCTTCATCCTCCAGTCAAAAGTGATCAATGCATGCCGGGTGGAGGAGATGGGGCAAGAAAGCAATTTGGTGGGGTGAGAATGTTGGTACCCAAAAGTATTCTAAATGATGGTTTTATCAGTTAACTGTGATTTTGAAAAAATACAATAGTTTGAGTATATTTTTTTATATATAGAGAGATCAAGTCCTGATTGAAAAACATAATTAAAATTTGTAAGCTCTCTCTCTCTCCTGCATTCTTGTAAAGAGATAGATTTTTGACAAAATTGATGCATCAAAGAATCACTGTGACAGTTGTCCTAGGAGGGCAGTCTAGAAGAGAACGTACATTTTGTTTTAGATGAAATGGGGCTCTTTTGTATCTTCAATGCAGATTTCTTCATTTATCCCAGTGGGGGGACCTCCACAAAGTCATTTTCATGCCTCAACAGTAACTTGTCAAAGAGCGCTCTTTTAAGATTGCTTTTTATCTCAAGCTTAGTGAATTAGTGTACATGCAAAATGTAAATCCTGGATGCAAAAAACACACTTTGGATGAATTCAGGTCGCACAAGAATGGACACTGATATATGGCAGACTGCAAGTAGCAGACCATTCAATGGACTGCTTACATGGCGTGATGGAAGCGTAGTGGGTCCCGGCAATGCAGATCGGGCCATCCACTTGGGCGCATCATGCCACGTAACCAGTCTGTTATTGGTATGCTGTTTTGAGGTCCACTCCCACAAGAATTGGGTTGGAAATGCAAGTCAAGTTAACAATATATTGTTTAAGAACGTGCATTTGCTGGCCATCAAAACACATCCGAAACACCGATTTGAGGTGTTCATATAAACTTGAACTCCAACTTATATTCATAATGTTCAATCAACATACGTTGCTAAAGAACATGCTACGTCTGCAATTTAGCTTTTGCAAATTGAAAACATATTAGAAGCCTTCTAAGTTCCAAGACACATTACCTTTTGCAAAGCTGTAATGGGAGATAAAGCAGAGAGGATAGGAGAAGAGCTGATGAGATAGACCAAAACTAAAGCAAAGGAGTTCAGGAGCACCACTCAAATTTTTTTGAAATCCAGACAAAAGGAGCATCATCTTCTCTTTTACATCCTCTTTGCTGCCTCTTTGACCTCCTTTTCAACTCTTTTTTAATTTTCTTTTAAAAGCCCATGTGGAGATATAGTTAAACTTTTTTCGGGCATATATAGGGAGAGGTTTTCCTTTACATTCCAACTTGTAATTCCCTGTCTGTGAACTGAATCAGCGTTTTGTTCTGAATTTGGCAAGTCTCTTTGGTCTTATCACCCTTTCGCGTCAAAAGCTGAATTAAGAGACAAAGTAGAGAAGACAAAAGGCATGACGAGACCCTCTTTTGAGATGGATTTTGCATGGAGGTGTATCAAATTGATGTAGAGGTGAGTGGTAACTGACGCCAAACTTTGATAAAAGTGGCTTAAAAAAAATCTTATCTATAGAACTTTACACAATCGCGTCAATGGAAAGTCCAGAGAAATGGATGAATGACAAAAAATAAGAATAATTTTATAACAAACCCATCACTCACATAGAAAAGTCCATTAATCTCTTTTGCTCTATGTTGTTACATACCTATTTTAACACATATTCAACTTATCAAACCCCTCCAAAGTCATTTATGCATGAAAAACACCTACATCAGTCTAAATTCTGGAGTTTTTTCCAATGTAACATTTGATTGAAGTGGGGGTAACTTGATTTTCAACCCAAGATTCTTCCTTCTCAACCCGGATTAAGATGCTTAACCCGTTGACTGATTTGAATCAGCCATCGTTTTTTGTCCCAATCTTTGACACAATAAATTCCGAGATCTGTGAGGGGGAATGAGGGAATTATCCTTTCTGTTTATGTTCTTTTGCTTTGTGTGTTTTCCTTTCTTGGAGCCTCTCGCTCTGCCCTTGGTCTGATATAATTTTTATTTTATTTTTTAATGAAAATTTCATCTTACCGATCAAAAAATAAAATAAAATAAAAATAAATCCTGAGATCATGGTCATGGTCCTACCATCACAAGGGTAGATTTTGTTTCCACGTGATACATATACCGGAAAGTGATCCGAGAATCACGTTCAATATACACGCTGATCGGGTTCATTTGTTGGGATGTGTGTCACATGGAATCAAAGTCCACTTGTCGAATGGTAGGTCTATGATCACAAGATCTATTATGCTGATGATTGGAAGGAAAAAAATCTCTATTGTTTGATTCAAAGCAATCAATAGTTTAAGGAGATGAAACTCGGGTTGAAAAGGAAGAATCTTTGGTTGTAAATAAAGGTACCCTTCAAGTGGCAAGGCCTTCGAGACAAAAGCGGTGGTGTTCTATAGCCTGTCTTGAAGATGTGGAATTAGGTGCTTCTGCAGAACACCAAGGATGGTGTTCTATATATAGCCTGTCATATATGTCTCATATTGAAATGGTGTACACGTGTGATCCAGATCATCCATGTTGAATGTGTGATCCAGATCGTCCATGTGGAAATTTACCATATAGGATCGGATGCAGGCCAAAAATCGTATCAGTCAAACAATTATGAATATGACCAACGAAATTTTTTAGGGGAAGTGGTTTCAGAGGTGGGATGCCCAGATGAATTCTTACTATCATATCTAACACCAACCACACCTATCTGAGCTTCATGTACATGAATCTAATGCTGTCCCTTCTATCATTGGCCTGGAGTGAGATTTGAGGGTAGCGCATCGTTTCAACTCGTCATTCTTCCATTAAGCTTCATCCTGAATGTCAAAATATACCAGTCAGTATATGCTGACTATAACCATAGGGATCTAGGGATGCAACTGGTCCGCAGAACCGGACCGAAACCGATTCCCAATCGGTTCGAATTCGGTTTTGAGTGGCCAAAACCGCAAACTCTTTGGGAATGTTTAAAAACACAGACCACAAATCGGGAAAAACTGAAAAACCCGGAAAAACTGGAAAAAAGGAGAATAAGAAAAAGAAACCGAAACTGAAACCGAACTGATTTATTTCAGTTTTGAGTTTCCAAAATCTAACCAAACCAATTTGTTTCGGTTCGGTTAACCAAATCTGCACCCCTACAAATATAGGTCCAATGCTAATTTTTACTTTTTTGAATGCCATTACCAAGTGGTCTTGTATGTATGGGGTTTTGGGAGGGGTGGATCACAAACAGAGTACTGGCCTTTGGACTCGAATCAGCACTTGACAAGACAAGCCTTTCACCATGGCACCAAATATATAATTGCCCACCATGAGCAATGCCAAAAATTCTAGAATTCAAATCTAATCATACCTCGCCAGTTTGTGGAACCCGAATCTCTCATACAAATCTTCTTTCATAAACGGTTCTCGTCTGGACATGTGGAACTCAGAAACCGTTGAAGTCTACAGATTCTAGAAATGGAAACATGCTTCCGGTTAAGGGTAGCAATGGGCCGGGTAGTCCAGCCCAGCCCTTTAGGTTCAACCTAATTTAAGGACGGTTCGGGCTTGAAATACAGCCTGCAGAATGAGCTTGGGCTAGCACTTTCAGCCCGAAATTTAAATGGACTTGGGCTTAAGCTTTTAAGCTTTTAGGCCTGTTGGGCTGATATGTGCCACTTTACATGCATGCTATGCACGAAGTGGTAGTGGCAAGACGGAAGGCTTGGTCTAATTTGAGTGGCATTGTGGGTGTCATTATGGGTTGTTAAGTCGGTTATTTAGTAAGCCTTGAGTGGCATAGTGGGTGATGTTATTGGTTGTTGAGTCGGTTATTTAGTAAGCCTTGAGTGACATAGTGGGTGTTATTCTCTTCCTATTATTCAACATTTCCTGTTATTTGTATGGCTATATATATATATATATATATATATATATATATATATAGTTGAAGGAGTGGAAGAAGACAAGCAAAATTTTATTTCTCCAATACTTTCCCTCCTTCTGATATCCCTCTCTTCTCTTTAATTCAAAATTCTTTCATATCAGTGGTATCAAAGCCGGTTCCGACCACGGACACTCACGAAAAAATGAATGCAAAATTCCGCAACGATGTCAACGAGATCTTGGTCCGACACGAGAGCAATTTCAATCACGTGAACGCATCCTTACAAGTAGTGTTAACCAAGCTTCAAGCTCTTCGAATCTCCCGTGGACAAAACACTAGCCCTCCGGAAACCAACCCATTTGCACGTGACGAATCCTCACACCCACATACTTCTCATTCTCACACTATCCATCTCCACCCTCATCAACACCTCAAGTTGTCCTTCCCAAGGTTTAACGGAGAGGACCCAACTGGTTGGATCTACACGGCCGAACAATACTTTGATTTCAAAAACATTGCACCAGACCAACAAATTCAACTGGCCTCCTTCCACTTAGAAGGCATCGCCCTATAATGGCATAGGTGGTTGACGAAATTTCGCGGACCACTCACATGAGATGAGTTCACCAAGGCTGTACAACTCCGTTTTTGTCCAACCGACTATGAGGACCCGTCAGAAGCTCTAACCCAACTGAAATAAAACACAACTGTAACAGCTTATGAAGAAGCTTTTGAAAGGCTTTCCCACCAAGTTGACGGCCTGCCTAAAAATTTTCTGATCGGTTGATTTGTTGCAGGACTCCGAGACGCCATTCGTATAGATGTAAAAATTAAACAACCCAAAACCTTGGCAGATACAATAGGAGTGACTCAGCTAATTGAGGAGCGCAACCAGCTGCAAAAGAGACCAAACCAACAACTTTGTTCCCAACCAGCCTTTTGACACCAAAGGCCTCACCCAACCCAATAGCTGGTGTGCTAGGACCTCCACCGACCCAACGCAGGAATCAAAGTTCCCATAATCAACCAGCAACCTTCTGTCGGATCACCAATCAAGAGGCACGAGAACGTCGAGAGAAGGGGTTATGCTATTACTGTAACGAGAAGTTCGTTCCAGGCCATCGTTACGAACGACCACAATTATTTATGATTGAGGATTCACCCCATCCGAGCATCGAGGATGTCGACGGTATTCAACCAGAACCAGAACATCATGAAGTTCTACCTGAAATTTCCTTTCATGTAATTGTAGGTACTGAACACCCACAAACCATACGCGTCTTTGGCAAGTTGAAAAACAAGAATGTGACGGTGCTAATAGACGGAGGCAGCACTCACAACTTCATTGACCAGGCTATCGTCTCTAAGTTTGAGTTACTAGTAGCCCAGGACAAGAAATTCCAAGTCATGGTTGCGAATCGGGAGAAGATAGAATGTGCTGGACAATGTCGGGCACTCACTCTCACCACTCAAGGACTTTCCATCACTGTCGACTATTACATTCTTCCTGTCGCAGCGTGCCAGTTGGTATTGGGAGTGCAATGGCTTGCAACTCTCGGGTCCATCGAGACAGACTACAAGCAGCTAACCATGACCTTCAATATGACAGGAACTTCCCACACCTTCCAAGGAATGGGACGAACTGGCATCGAAGCCTTAACTGATAAAGAATTCAATGGATTACATGGCACTGAGCTATTTTTTCAAATCATTCCGTCCAACAGCAGTAGCCAACCAAATTCCTACTCACTTGAGATGGGGCCAACTCCTAGCTAAATTCTCTCAAGTATTTGAATCCCCTACTAGCTTGCCTCCAAGGCGGTCACATGATCATCACATTCCATTGTAGCCGACCGCGGGACTAGTGAGTGTGAGGCCATATCGATACCCTTATTTCCAGAAAATTGTGATAGAGAAGATCGTAAAAAATCTTTTACAATCTGGTTTGATACGGCCAAGCCATAGCCCGTTCTCATCCCCAGTTCTACTAGTAAAGAAACCAGATTGAGCTTGGAGATTTTGTGTGGATCATCGAGCTCTAAATGAAATCACAGTTAAAGATAAGTATCCAATTCATGTTATTGATCAACTATTAGATGAGCTCCACAGTGCCAAATTTTACTCTAAATTGGATTTACGGTCTGGATATCATCAAATCTGCGTGCAAGAAGACAACATTCCTAAAACCGCATTTCGGACACATGAAGGGCATTACGAATTTCTTCTGATGCCATTTGGCCTCACTAACACACCAGCAACCTTCCAAAGTCTCATGAAATATCTCTTCCGTACCTATCTTCGGAAATTTATTTTGGTATTCTTTGATGACATTCTAGTGTATTCGAAATCATGGGAAGACCATCTCACACATTTGCAAATTGTTCTATAGATCCTGTCAGCTAACAGTTTATTTGCTAAAGAGTTGAAATGTCGATTTGAAGTTTTACAGGTTGATTACTCGGGACACATAATTTTAGAGCAGGGGGAAGCGATTGATCCAACCAAACCAAAATACAAGCTGTCATTGAGTGGCACAAACCAACAACAGCCAAAGGGGTCTGTGGGTTCCTCGGTTTAGCAGGCTACTACCAAAAATTTATCCGTCATTTCGGATGTATAGCAGCTCCTCTAAGCCGTCTCTTGAGCAAAGATGGATTTCAATGGAATGAGGCAGGAGAGATGGCCTTCAAACAATTAAAAGAGGCATTGACGTCACCACCAATTTTACGCCTTTCCGATTTTACCCAATGATTCATGATTGAATGCGATGCCAACGGAATCGGACTCGGTGCAATTCTTACCCAACAAAATCAACCAGTGGCGTTTTTAGCGAAGCATTGAAAGGTTCGACCTTGGCATTGTCCACTTACGAGAAAGAAATGTTGGCTATCGTCAAGGCAATCAAGAAATGGTATCCATACTTGCTCGGAAAACCATTATAGTCCGCACCGACCAAAAAAGTCTTAAGTACCTACTGGAACAACGAATTACTACACCAGCACAAACACGATGGCTGCCAAAAATACTTGGTTATGATTATGAAATTGAGTATAAACGTGGACCCGAAAATCAAGGTGCAGATTCTTTATCACGTGTTGTTGAATTCCAATTTTTATCCATTTCTCAACCCCATGTAGATTGGTGGCTAATGCTTCAAAGGGAAGTCCAACATGACCCATTTTATGAAAAGTTATTAAATCAAGCCACCCACAAGCTGGTCCAACGTGATGGAGTTTGGTTCAAAAGAGACAAAGTTTATTTGAGTTTCATCTCGCCCTTGATTCCGAAGATAATGGCTGGCTGTCATTCATCACCAATAGGTGGGCACTTTGGGTTTCATAAAACCCTCTCTCGTGTCAAACAGAGTTTTTTTTGGTCTAATATGCGTCAGATGGTGAAGGAGTTTTTGCAACAATGTGATGTCTGCCAACGGTTCAAAACTGAGTGTATGAAGCCGGCGGGGTTACTTCAACCGCTACCTAATCCAACTCAAATGTGGACTGATGTCTCGATGGACTTTATTGAGGGATTACCATCTTCTAATGGATATATTGCCATCGTGATAGTTGTTGACCGATTGACAAAATATGCTAACTTTGTACCCCTAAAACACCCGTTTACTGCTGTAATTGTCGCCAAGGCATTTGTTACCAACGTGGTTCGCCTGCACGGTGTTCCGACATCAATTCTTAGTGACCAGGACAAGGTGTTTATTAGCTCCTTTTGGCGAACGTTGTTCTAGCTGCAAGGAACCAAGTCGTGTATGAGCTCAAGTTACCATCCCCAATCCGACAGCCAAACCGAAGTTGTCAATCGAACTTTGGAGCAATATGTACGATGATTTGCAGGTGACTAGTCGCAAAAATGGCTCGAGTGGATTCCCTAGGCCGAGTTCAGCTATAACACATCAGCTCACTCCTCCCCCAAGATGACACCCTTTGAAGCTGTTTACGGCATTCCACCTCCAAGTCTACTGGCTTACATACCTGGCACATCCTGCATCCAACTTCTGTGACTTTTCGGGCCTCCATAAAGCTCACCCCAGGTTTCTTTGGTCCATACAAAGTCATTGAGAAAGTTGGTCCAGTGGCTTATAAACTGGCTTTGCCTCTTGGTTCTCAAATTCATGATGTGTTTCATGTCAGTCTGTTAAGGAAGCATTTGGGACCAGTCACTCCAACATCTACCCAACTTCCCCCCATATCAAATACTTCGACTATCCTTCCACAACCCGAAGTCGTCTTAGATCGACATGTGATCCGCAAGGGTAAATACCGCCTAAAATCTAAAATCTTGGTGAAATGGGTCGGGGTGCCAACAGAAGACGCAACCTGGGAGAATGAGTGACATTTCACCAAGTCATATCCTGAATTCATCCTTGTGGTCAAGGATCCTTAAGCAGTGGGGAATGATATGTGCCACTTTACATGCATGCTATGCACAAAGTGGTAGTGGTAAGATGGAATGCTTGGTCTAATTTGAGTGGCATAGTGGGTGTCATTATGGGTTGTTGAGTCGGTTATTTAGTAAGCCTTGAGTGGCATAGTGGGTGCTATCATGGGTTGTTGAATCGGTTATTTAGTAAGCCTTAGGTGGCATAGTGGGTGTTATTCTTTTCCTATTATTCAACATTTCCTATTATTTGTATGGCTATATATATATAGTCGAAGGAGTGGAAGAAGACAAGCAAAATTTTATTTCTCCAATACTTTCCCTCCTTCTGATATCCCTCTCTTCTCCTTAATTCAAAATTCTTTCATATCATGGGTTTTCATATATGATATGTATATTGAGTTTCACTTTTAACATTTTAAAAATTAAATATATATTTTCTGTTTTTAGGCTTTAAACTTTCTTAAAAATAGATATTAGCTTCTTATTAGAATCTGCATTATATTGAGTTTTTATATTTTATAAATAGAGTTAATTTTTGCATGGGGCTTGGGCATGGGATCATAAGCCCACCATGGGCTCAGGGAGGGCTTGGGCTAAGTTCAAATCCGTTGGGCCGTGCTTGGTTTACTGTAGCCCAGCTGCCCTCATCTCAACTTGGCTTAATTTTTACTTAGGATTCATCTCAACTCAGCTTTATTTTTCATTAAAATTCTCATAGTCAGCCATTCTATCAATCCAATATGTTCCACCGATCATTAGGTGTTAGAATCTATGTATTAGAGAATGTGTAGGGTTACAGATGATAGGATAGGATGAGATGCATTAAGATTAAGATTAGGATTTTAAGTTTTAAGATTATATTATAAATATTGTTTAAGTCATACATTTTTATCTTTAAGATTGAGTCAGGTTGTGATCGTCCCTATTTATAAAGATATTATCTTGGAATTATAGTAACAAATTTCGTTTTCAGCAACATTTTGGTAGGGGATCATTTTAGTTCATTTTGGATAAATTTCGAGAAAAATTCGAAAAGTTTCGGAAAAATTTTGGGGAGTACAAAAAATAATAAATATAAATTATATTTAAACTTCATAAAATATTTATTTATTATTTAAAAAATGAAAAAAATTAGAAAAGATTTATTAATTTCGGTTAAATTTCATTAATTTCGCCAAAATGAATGAAATTTCAATGATTTCGGAGAAATCATCGAAATTTGAAATCATTGAAATTTCGCCTGACCCTTATTTCGGTAAATTTTGAAGAAATTTTGAAAAATTTCGGAGAAATTTGTTACTATGCTCGGAATGAAATAGTGCAAACAACTACAACGTAGCGGTATAATTTCTTCAGTAAGATCACAATTCACTTCCAAGACAAATAACATTTTGGTTCAATTAATCTATTTTGAATTTCGTTTAGACATTTTGTACACATATTAATTATATTGGACTATATTCTTGAGAGTTGTGCATCACATGATGTGGCTTATCTATTTTTCAAAAAATAAATTAAGTTACCCACCTCGAAACGACTCCCGTTTATTAATGGAGAGTAGTGAGCGTACGGAATTCATGAAATAATCGTAGCACGGATGGGGCACTACACTCAATAGGGATTAGTCCAAGTGTAAATTGGTATACCCTATGTATTAGGGAAAAAATAGAAAATGAAAAATTGCCTGGTTTGATTAAAGTTTGGTTAGGATTAGATTATATCTTATTTTAGAAAATATTATTATTTTGAAAATTTGTGTTTAGATTTTACCTAAATTGTATCAACCTTTGTATATAGAAGTAGTCTTTAAGAACGACACACAAGAATGACACAGAAGTATATTAATATGGTTTGTTTTAAGGTACCACTATTTGCAAAGCATAGAATTGTGACCACACCCCATTTCCTCCAAGGCTCCAACTAGCATGCAACGACCGCCTTTGATGTAATGATGGAGATCATCTTTCATACCAATCATCCATAACAACGGATCTTTAGATAATAGGTGTACCATTAGACGATCATTTTTTATTATAGGGGTGACACATCCCAAATAATGACCGTAAAATCATGTGTGAGCTTGATGCGTCTCACGTACATTTCTTGGGATGTGTGCCACATGGAAAAGAAAAGTCATGGTCTAATGGAATCCCATGATCTCAAGATCCGTTGTGTTGAAGATTGAGATGAAATAAAATTTCAATATTCAATTCATACGTGATCAATGCATACCAGCTGGATGGGGAGTATAAAATGGTACCCTTTGTTTTATTTTGATACATTATGTGTTATGGTTGTAAAAATAACACTTGGGATTGCTTGAATACTTTGGTTTAAGACTTATGCTAAGGGAATATTTTGTAATATAATGGAGATTCAATACCGTAATTACAATCAAAGTGCAGGGAGAATCGATACATCGGCTCGTTGTAAAGGATTTGAAGCTCAGGGCGAGTTAGATAGCTTATCATGCATGACTTTCATATTGAGTGGTATAGGCTTAATATGATGAAGAGAGTGATTACTCCCACATGTAAGTATTTGTAAATGTGTTATACATATATTGGATAGAATCAACATGATGCATTGCTGATATAACTACTAGTAGTCTTAGATTGTTGAACCTCGACTTAAAATATGTTGAACCTCAACTTAAAATCTCTAAAATTCAAACTTAACCAAAACTCTGGAGCTTTAGATCTCCTACCCCTCCTACCTACTGCCTTATTCTGGCCTCTCAAGTCAAGTCAGGGCCGGCCCTAGATTATGACGAATGTGGCGGCCGTCATAGGCCCATAAAAAATCGAAGCTCAAGGGGAGTTATTTTTAAGTTAAATTTAATCTTTAAATTATTTTTAAAAAGACCCCATTTTGCTTCAAAGGCCCCCCAATTTTATTTTTTTTTATTTAAAAAAAAGTTTGATTTTTCTTATTTTCGGTAAGCGAAAAAAATTTATTAAAGAACAAAGAGGAGAGTACCAAAACGCAAGACAATGACTTCTAATGGATCGATTCTTAGGGTCACTAGAGCTTCGGCATCGCCATCACCCTAAAAAAACAAGGACCGACCAAACAAAAATAAAGAAAAAATGATTATAATGATCTACTATCTATCTTTGTAAAAAAAAATTTGGTTGTAAAAAATTACATTAAATTAAATAATATTTAGTTTAAGTAAGGTAGCAATTAAACTTTCATTTATTTTATTTTCTTTCAAAACTAAAAAAAACCAACCCCTATATCAATTTCTCATTTATCTCTCTCCCCATCTCATCTCTCTCTCTCTCTCTCTCTCTCTCTCTCTCTCTCTCACCGAAAGCAAGCACCCAAGCACCTCTCTCCCCTCCCCCAGTCGTTGTCGGCCGCTGCCCTCCACTGCCGGACTCCAGATCCCAATCACCGCCACCGGTAGGATTTCTCTCTCTCTCTCTCTCTCTCTCTCTCTCTCTCTCTCTCCTTCTCCTCTCTCTCTAAAGTACACAACACTCCTCATTTTTATTCTCCTTCTTCGTCCCTCTCTCTATAATGTTCTCTATTTTCAAATCTATTTATCTAAATCCCTTATTTTTATTTTTTGTTTTCCTATTTTTTTGCTATTTTTGCAATCTCTTATCCTTTTTTTTTTAGTTTAATTATTTTTCTCATGGTTACCTAAGATTCACATCCCATTGTTGCTTTACGCGATGCAAACCAGTGATTTCATCAAATCAACTATCAAGTTAAACTGAAGGTAAATTAAAATTTTATTTATTTAAATTTATTTTAGTTTTAGTTACATGTCTATGTGTTGTATGATTCTAGTGCCCCTAAATCCAAAATCCCCTAAACCTTAAACCCTAAATCCCCAAATTAAAATTTTGTTTATTTAAATTAATTTTAATTTTAATTTAATGTGTATGTGTTGTATGATTCTAGTAGAAAATCCTAAAACCAAAATCCCCAAATTAAAATTTTATTTATTGTAGTTGTACTTTAATGTGTATGTATTCTATGATTCTAGTAGACACCCCTATATCTAAAATCTCTAAAACGCTATACCCTAAATCCCTAAATTAAATTTTAGTTATTTAATTTTGTTTTAGTTTTACTTTAATGTGTTTGTGTTGTACGATTCTAGTAGACATCCCTAAATCTAAAATTCTCAAACCCTAAACCGCTATAAATCCCCAAACCCTAATTTGTCATTTATAATTTATCACTATGAATTTCTTTTTGTAATGCAGAAGTTCTGGAGATGTTATTTTAATAATTGATTAAGGTACTGATATAAGTCGGATTACTTGATTCGTCAAGTATGTTACGCAATTCAACCTCTCTTTTACAGTGTTGCATATTTTTCTTTAGTTTTTTGTATATGTTCCATTTTTCTTTACTTTTATTTTATGATAATATGTTGTGTTTGAAATTCCTTATTGAAATATAAAATTTGCCGTAAATATATTTTGTGCAATTGATTGTTATTAGCTTTTTATACGGTTGTAGGTTTATTAATTTGACGATTTTTTAAATATATAAAATAGGCCCCATTTAGGGATCTCGCCATAGGTCCCCGAAATCTCAGGGCGGACCCTGAGTCATGCACCACTCGAGATCAAGATCTATTCCCTATTTCTTCTTCCCCTTTCTTTATCATTGTAATTTTCTCTTTTTTTTTTTATCTTCTCTTGCCCCATTGCTAATGCCTTACTCTCGAAATTCTCGTAGAGTTGAGGCTTAGTTTTGTAGAATATTGCCTCCAGGTAAAGAAAAGTTCTGCTGAATTTTTGGCTTAAAATTTGTTCTCTTAGTCTTTATCATAGTTGTTACTCCACGTGACATAGTAAGGACCTTGATTGGGGCTGTTTTTCCTTTGAATTTTTTACTCGCCCTTAATTTTTTTGTTTCATACATTTTGTACAAATATTTTATGATCACATTTACATAAATGATTTTAGGGTCTCTTTTAGGGATCTCTAATACATGGAATCAGAAAATCAGAAACTAACGGTCACATAGGTGCATAATGATCTCACGCTCTAATGTGTGGAAGATCAGGGTAAAAATCAATCTCCATGATTTAATTAGAAGGAATCAATGATTTTCAAGGAGTTTGAAACGTGGGCCCTTTCATAGAAGAGATGACTACGGATGTCGGGCTCATTGTGTAGAATTTGAAGCGAAAGGTAGCGGGCCACTGATTCCCTTTATAGGCTAGAGATTGATTTATACAACAGCCCTACATACGTAGACGGCTGTCAATGTGCCGCGTGGGTGAGGCAAGGGCACAAAGGATTGGTAGACTTGGATTTTGGCCCTGACACAACTTAAGAGTCTCGTGTTTCCCTCTCTGAATCTCCTGAGAATGCTACATTATTGGGCCCATTCTATACTCTTTATAGTAAAGTTCTGTGTACCGAACTGATTCGCATCGGCTCGGTTCAGTGTAGGTAAAGTATCTACTTTTTTTCGATTTTCTTCATTTTTTTCGGTTTACTCAACCTTTTCTTTCGGTTTTCGATTTCGAGCCACCCAAACTGAAATCAAACCAAATTGGGGTTATGTTCGGATTGTATCGGGTTTCGGTGCAATTCGGTCCCATTTGGGACCCTTTGTTTTCGGTTCGATTTTGGTGGTGTTTGGTTCAAAACTTGCATCCCTATCTTTTTTCTTTTTTTTGATACAGTCATTTTAGGCCGAGACAGCCTCGAGAACCGTGGAGCAGGCACGCATACACATATGACAGTTTGGGAGCAGCGTGAGGGAGCACCAACTACAGTAGTGAGAGTTAACTAACAGAACTCAACCCACACCTTATAAAGACAAGAGTGAAAAACAGCGTAAAGGACGACTATCGAACCCATGACCTCCTCCCTCACAATGGAGAGAGGTTACCAACTAGGCTAATGCGTCTTTGGTCATCCCTCTCTTTATTAAATGAAATTCTACATATGGGTGCCTTTATTTAACACATTGATTAGTGCCAAAGCTTCCTGCTCAGTGGCTTTGCCATCGTTTTAGAACTTTCTGTTCGCGTGTTTAGTAGCATTGCCACCGGCACAGCCTAAAGGTTAAGAAGATAGCCAATGCATACAACAATTAAAAGAAGTATAGAATGGGTTTTATAGAGAAAAAGTTTATATATATATATATGTAGATGGTACCTCTGGAAGTGCCTAGGATCTAAACCCCCTGAAATCTGTTAATTGCTTTGGATAAGATGATGAAGATCATCTTCACCTCAATCTTCTCATCCTAGCCTTAGTAACGGTTTTAATATGAATCTTTCCTATCTCTTTTAAAATTAAGTCAAGGCAATAAGCCGCACATGAGTCCACCATATGCGGGATCGCTTTTGCATAAGAAGTCAACGGCAAAAATGGTGTTGTAGTGATATTTGAATCATTTGATATGTGCAAAATACCAACCACTCATCAATTAGACGACTCACATCTATTTATAAGCATGTTTCATTAGGCGGGTCATGTTCTAATGATGGATTGTGGCTTAGACAATTTAGATTTACCATAGATGTGACTTATGAGCCACATAGCATAATAACAAACCACACTTTAAAGGCATAAGATAAAGAGTCTAATTTATGGCGTAAGATCATTTAAACCCCATGGGGGTGTAAGGGTGTGCTATGTACAATCCCTCCCCTACCGTAATAGGGTCACTTGCCTTGTTCTTTTGGTACAGCGGGTTCAAGGGGTTTCAATATTTCATATATGGGTGTCTCGGCTCATTGAATTGGAATCGGGTGGGTGTCGCAGCTCACCGACTAAGAAACGGGTGGCGACTCCATCTCACGTAGCGTCCATAGCTTCTTATATAGGTAAGGTATCTAGATTGTCGAACCCCGGCTTGGACTACAAGTGCAAAGTATATACTGCAATTAATCAAAGTATTTCGGGGACTAGGCCCCCATTGAAAAATGACAATTGTAACTTAACGGCCTGTTTGGATATACGGAAAAAGTGGTATGGAAAAATGTTTTCTCATAATTAAGTTGTTTGAGTTTTTTTTTTAGGGTGGTAAATGAATTATCCCTCTTTATCATAAAACTTCAAAATAAGATCCGACTCATGGCATAAGCTCAACATAATTATAGGTAAATTCATCAGTTGCAAAAACCGAATCATCGACTGCAAATATCAGTCCTCTTATTTAAAATAATATTTTTGTTTACTTTTCCCATTGACGTAGAAGTTCAAGAAAACTACAACGGTCACACAAAAATGCTAACGCCCGCCATTCGGATAACCGTTTGCGGGTGACGTGGCAATCGAGGCTAACGCCGCTCTTCACGGTTATCAAACGATCGTGGGGCGGCAGGGATTGGAATTTAGATAAAGTGTCGGTTTTTGTTTCGGTTGAAATCGAGAAACTACCTTTGACCGAATGTACCCATGTAGCCACATCGGATCCTTCATAATCGAATCAAGAGCCACATGCTCCCTAATGGTCCACCTTGTTTGCCACCTTCTGTAATAAACCTTTTTTAAAAGGGCTGGTATTAGGTGACCTACGCCATCACCAATGTGGCTAAAGGTGCAAGTTTTGAATCGAAAATCGAAACCTATAAAAAAGCATCCAGCCGAAACTGATCCAAAAACAGAAAAGTAACGAATCAACTTCAATTCTCTTTCAGTTTGGGTGGCCAAAATTGAAAACATGTAGGCATGGAAAAAAATGAAAAAACGAGACCATAACTGAACTGATTTTTTTCGGTTTCGGTTCCAATCTTTTGAGAAAACGGTTAATCTGAATCATTTTGGTTTGCTTTCGATTTTGGCTGAACTTAAATGAAAACTAAAAATTTAAACTTCGATTATGTTCGATTAACCGTATGTGCACCCTACATGTGGTGAATGAACCCACCATCAAGATCAAATTCAATCTAAGATTGGAAAAGAAAACTATATCTATCATGTGATCAAGAGCTTCAACCCTATCCAAAATCATTTTAGCCACTTATACTCAAGGATTAAAATATCGGGTAAATTTCGGTTTCGGGCATGACCGAAATCGAAAATTTGGACCAAAATTTCAGCCGAAAATAGATAATTTGGTCGAAATTTCGACCGAAATTTTCATTCTCATACAAAATATGACCGAAATTTCGGTCCAAATTATCGTTTCAGTAAAGACTGAAACCGATAATTTGAATCGAAATTTTAGTCATTTCGACCGAAAATTTGATCCTTGCTTATACTTATAGGCTCTTAACCATACAATCTTTCAAGGTTTTTAATATAGTAGTCCTAGTCATACTTAGGCCCTCAAATATCGACAAATGTCGGTGCCAGCTCTAACATTTGAATGCGGGATGAGATTTAGGGCCATCCCGGCCTTCTGACACTGCTAGGTACGTGGCACCAAAATGGTTCCCCTATAGAGGATAGGTTTAATAGCGCTCACAGGATCTTCTAGAGCACTTACTACCAAAATCATTGGTTGCCTTAAATCAAAGGATGAAGATTGCATTTCGTCCAATCTTTCACACAAGGGATCTTGAGATTATGGCGCACCTATCAAACAGTCAATTTCTGATTCCACATGACACAAATCTAAAAAAAAGTAGCCCTAAAATCACACAGCATACATCAAGCTCAAATGTGGCTTTAGAGCTACATTTTTTGGATTTATACCATGTGAAATCAAGATTATTTAATAGGTGTGCCATGATCTCAAGATCCCTTGTGTGAAAGATTGGAGTGAAACGACAATCTCTATGGTCAGATTTATGCAATCAATTATTTTCGACATAGGTGCCTAGAAAAATTATTAAAGCTACCCTATATAAAATTGATGACCCAACAGTACATTAAATAAGACTATTGCCCAAAGCTTTCACTGTTAACAAACAAAACTTATTATTTCAGAAACAACTAGACTAGTACCGGCAATTTTTGCCACTAAAACACCTTAGTTTCCTCTCTGAAAAAAAAAAATAAAAAAATCTAATACTTGCAATCGGGTCAATAGCTTATCGCCACTCTTTTAAAATAGTTCAGTTAGCGTAGGGGAGCACCCACCTTTAAGTTTTGACATTTGATATAAGAGATTGATAACACACTTAATCGCGTACTTTTAGGCCAATTTGGCAAACATTTTTTTAAAGGTCGCCTGTTTTTGTCAACCAACCATTGGACTACAGGTTTTATTGGCATAGAAATTTTTACCAAGTAGCAAAACATCACGTTAGCTTCACTCATAACTTATGCTTATACGGGGGAGATAACTATTGTTGTTCTAACTTCTAATAACGCCAATCCCTCTCTAATCATTAAGCCTTTCTATCGTCAAAAGTGGGTGCAAGATTCATTGCACTCACTATTCTCTCTACACATATAGATCTACTACCATCGATAAATCTTCAGGAACTGCACCCACATACTGCTGTAAAACCATCCTTGTCACGAAGCTTTTAAGTAAATCTATTTTGATTTTTTGAAAACTTCTATTGCTGAGGACAAATGGTGTAAGATGGGACCAGTCAAAGAGATGGAGGAACGAGCCGAGCCGCTGGATTGAGCTTGTGAAGAGTCGGATAAAATAGAAGCGTTTATAAGCCAATTAATCAAGGCAAAACATAGCGGGCAAGTGAGATTGAAGGTAAATCAGCGTATTTCGGGGAAGGTTCTCCCGCCCGGTGCGAGGGGCAGCCGGAACATAAGAACGCAAGTGGGATCGCTGGAGGAGAGTATCGCCATAGTAGGCGCCATGTAGTTGCCACCTCCATCCTTCCATTAAAATCCTGAGGCTTGCTTTGCCCCAACATCTAAATAAAAGGCTTTTGTATAATATTCCGCCATTTAGATGACAAAATAAATGTGCTACTGGATTTAAAAGAGGGATTGTGGGCTTGGAAGTTGAACCCAATGAGTGGTTAATAATATTGTAACCTTGTAAGTCTCCCATTCAATACTAAGTTATCTATAATAATAATAATAATAATAATAATAATAATAGAATGAAGGGTTTATCTATTGATGTTGAGAATGCCCCATTAATCACTACAAAATATATAACTATTAGCGGCAGTTATTATTAATAAATTAAAAACCTATTAAGACTGTTAACGACAAGGGTATTAGCAGTAATTTTTTGTTAATAGAGGCAGTTTTTGACTGCCGTTACTAGTCTTATTTTTTTATAGTGAATGCTTCATTCTAAAGGATTAATGAGGCATCATCACCAACATCATAAAATTATTTAGCTTACATTAAGCTTTTAGCCCATCCACCTTATCAAAAGCAAAACTTCAAGGAATGATGGAGCCCTTAAGGTTGATGACGGCCAAAGATGGCGGCAAAGAGACCATTAAGCTTGATAACCTTAATCAACACTTCCCCTCTCCCTTCTTTTAATAACTATTCGTGATTCCAAAAATTGAGAAAATTAATAATAACTTTTATTGGATTTCGGAGCCTACAAATATGAGTACCTTAAGAATATGCAAAAATTAATCATTAAAAAATGCAAAAATTAGCTTTTAATTGGATTCAAAGGCTAAAAGGCTACTCATAATATTATGAAAGAAAGCTACTCGACTAAAAACTCTTAGATAATGTGGTAATTGGCCATATTTATATCACGTGGCACACATATTTGATCAATCCAAGTTTCCCAAATATGAGCTAATGCTATTGAAACATGTCTTGGCCAAGGAATCATGCCTATGAGAGGGTCAAAATCATCCGATTTATCATCATCAGAACCATATTATTGGTACACTTTAATATTAACCTTAACAAATGGTCAATTGTAGGTGGTTCAAATCCCCCAAATGAGTTTGATTTTTGGATCCAATCTAGTTCAATATATGAGCTGCAACTTTGTTGACTCATATTGCTCAAAATCATGCGCTACATATCCTAAGATGGGGCTTGACGGCTTTATTTGTAATGAGTGTTCATGCTCCACTTATCTTTTTATATATAAACCATATTAATGGAAAAGTCAAACAAAAGTGTTGGTGTACTAAGGAGATCAAATAGGAATTTTCTCTAAATTTAGTAAGCATGATAGCGAGGAAAATTCAGTTAAAATATAAAAATATCTAGTGACACAATGTCATAGTTTTTTATTATTTAGGTTAACAATCAGATGGTGGAATTGGGAAGGACATCTCAACTAGGATTAGTATAAGGTCGATGAAATGGAGACAAACAAGTAAAGTATTATATGATCTAATAATTCTACTACAATCGAAGAGACAGTTTTATAAGACAAACAATAAGACATGTCATAATTTTATGGTGCAAAATATTGGGCTACGAAAAAATGCCAAGAAGATAAAATACGTAGCGATGAGATATGTTGAGATGGGTGTGTGGAGTAACAAAAAGGATAAAACTAAAAATAAGTATACAAGAGGAAACTTAAGATAAGTATATATAAACGAAATTTTTTTGAAATATTGCTTGAGGTGCTTGGACATAATGTTTATTGGAGACTAGAAGCGGACCTTGTACAGAGGGCCATGAGTCGAGATGCTATAAGCACAAGTAGAGAAGAGGAAGGCGAGGAGACACCTAAAGGGAAGAGGTGAGATGGAACATGCATGAAAGAAATAAGACTAATAAAGTTGACCCCAAACAAATGGATAAGACTGATAATGATAATGATGACCCAGAGATGGAATTCGTCTAGCTTAGTTCATTGTGCACCTTCTATTGAAGTGCAGTTCCAACCCTATCTAATTGCAAATATATAATAATTAGGGTTGTAAAATAGACCAAGCTAGGGCCATGATGTCGAGAATGTAGTTGCATTATTTAATCTAAGGCCATTCACTTTCAAGATTTGAGAGTGGTGGTTTAAGGTCCTAAACAATACTCTAAAAATGTTTGGGCGTTACTAATAGAAAGTTAAGCTCTTATTATTTTAGGTTTGTAACACATCACCATGCTCAACAACCCATGTTTGCGGAAGCACATTCCGAGGTGGCTCTCACTCTCGTACCTCCTTGAGGCCTCCTAATAGCCCTTTCCTAAGGTTGCCTCTTCCGAGACTCGACAATAGCCCACACTTTGATCACTACCCTAGCTCACTCCGGTATCCCTCTTTAGGCCCTAGGAAGCCCTTTATTCGGGTTTCTCCTTTTGTGATCACTAAAAAAAAAAAAATTATTAGTGGCAGCCAAAAACTTTCGCTATTAACAAAAAAATTTATTGTTTCAATAGCGACAAGACTAATAGTGGCAATGTTTTTGTTAATAACAGTAGTTTTTGGTCCTGTTGAACAGCTTATTTTTGTAATGGATTGAATTTGGGATGTATTGCTGGCTCTAATATCATTTGTCAAAGTTCCAACCAACACTCCAAAATGCCTAGGCATTACTAGAGAGAAAATGTACAGGTATGTTAGGCCTAGTCAAGCTATATAGTATGGACTACTTTCTTAAAGTAGTTGCCCTCATTTTTAGTTACAGTTTAGGTGGTTGCCCTTTGGAATTATGAGTTAGTATTAGGACCTAATCCGAGCGCCAATGCTCTTAGCACTCAAGTCACTTTCTTAGATGTGTGTCATGCAATTTTGAGGTTAATGATCTAAAGATTTTTTTTACATTTTATATTAACTTGAAACGAAAAAAAAAATCTTCGTTTTATGATATATTGCAGTTAAACACTACTTTAAGTTAATAATGTGTTGGATTTACATGCTAGCCATATTAATTTTATATGGCATTTGATTCAAAGGCATTATAAATATGATGCTATTGCTTGGAACATCAATACTCTTCTCTATTTAAATCTAAGTGGCATTTATTGTGGCAGACAGGTTTTGTATTTGCAAGTTGCAAGCAGTTGACGTGTCGCGATGTAATAGGCTGCAAGTAAAGTGGGCCCAAGCAATGCAGTCTATTGCGTTGTGCCACATCAGCCGCCTGCACTTTGGCTACACAAAACCTGCTTGCCGTTAACAATTTTTCATTTATGGTAGGGATCCCAACCATTAGTCACTATTTCATTTTCCATTTATTGTAGGGATCCCAACCATAAGTCAATATTTCTCTGCACACGAGTCAAATACTGTACATGTTCTTCAGTCTTTTAAGATTCTCTCTTCGTTTTTTTCCAATAATCTCTTCTTTTGGTTCCTTTGCTGTGGTACAAATGGTGCTAAAAGTCAGAGTAATAATTCCATTTTTCTCTCACAGAGTGATGATGATTGCTTTAAAGCAAAATCAGCACACTCACAGCTACTCTTTTTTCTTTTTTTTTAAAAATGTACTCGGCTAAAAGTGAAGGACATGAGAATAATACTTAAATGCTTCTCACCCTTCTCCTCAACCCACAAACCATTTCTCCACTGCAGTTTACTTCGTTCCTTCACATAAGTACAGCAAATAAATAGACTAATTGCGATGATTATAGATAAAAAAACTCTACCTATTTTTAATTAATTTGAAGTTCAAACAGTGATCAACAAAATGGGATATCCTCGATGACAATGAAGGTTTTGAGTGAAAATGTAACAATCCGACTCATTTTGACTATTTTAACGGCGTTAGATGATATATCACTATGTGTACGGTATGAACGCTCCATACTAAAACTTATCCTTTTTTAATTTTTTTTTATTATTTGACTTTCTTGTGTTTATTTTTCTTAATCAATTTTAGAGTTGTTACGAAGTGTTCGTCGATATAATTTCAATGATATATAATTTGTCAAATTCCGACAAAAATATAAAAAATTATGCCCGCTGTAAAAAATGAAATAGGTTAAGAGGTATAACTGTAATTTTGAAAGAGAAATAACATTTGTTTCATTCGCTACAAAACAGCGCATGAATGCCTTGCGTAAAATAATTTTACTTTATTGAATCATTTGATTAGAGTAAATCTAAAACATTATAAAAATTTACAAACATGTGTGATTTGCAATTATCTTTTTTAAAATCTAATCTTCTTCCTAATTAATTTTACTATTTAGATCATAAGCGCACCAATAAATGGGTCACCCGTTGTTTAAGTGCGGCGCACATCCCCAAACGATGGCCCAAAGGAGGTTGGTCAAAAGTTTTAGTCGATAGCTATGGAGCTACCAAAAATACAAACTATCAGTATTTGCAATGAACGTTTTCACACGAGCGGTTTACTTTCTTGAAGCGGAGATCGTTTTGAGTCCCATGTTGGGTATTTGTGACCCACACACTAGCCTCTTTATTTATTTATTAAAACTTGAATTGGTGAGACTTCCTAAACGTGGTACAATGGGAATCACCACGCAATCTGGTGGAATTCCTAATTTATAGGATTGTGGTAATCCCTTTTATATTGTGACACATCCTCTAGATTTAGTCTCCTTGATGGGCTAAGAGACTAATCAAGGTCTATTTAAGGAGAACAACGTCCCCTCTTTATTCATTCTCAATGTTATTCCCATCAATAAAGATAGAAAGAAAGAGAGGTGGTTTGTTCTAAGGGTCGTGATCCTGTACCGAGGATCTGCCGATCAAACACGTCTTCGCGACCATCCGATCAGGTAAGTAAGATTTATCTTACTAATTAATTGTTCTATTTGATATGTTGATCAAACGATTCTAGCCTAGATCTAAAATCTCCAACATCCCAATCTTAGTACAATAGTTATTGGGATCAAAGTGACAAATTTCGTTTTCGATACCATTTTGGTAGGAGGTCATTTAAGTTCATTTTAGATTAAATTTCAAGAAAAATTCAAAAGTTTCAGAAAAATTTCAGAGAGTAAAAAATTATATTAAATATAAATTATATTAAAATTTATTTATTATTTTAAAAAATGATAAAAATTAGAAAAAATTTATTAATTTCGGTGAAATTTCATTAATTTCGCGAAAATTTATGAAATTTCAATAATTTTGAAGAAATCATCGAAATTTCGAAGAAATTTCAAAGAATTTCAGAGAAATTTGTCACTATGATTAGGATCATGGCCACCTATCAGGCCGTCAAATATTGAGTCATCATGAGGAGTTCTCGGGTTACTATTAAGATGTGCTCCATGTGAATCAACATTTGATCGTGCGTCATAATTTCAAGATCAACTATGAGGATGATTGGGATGAAATATGATCTCCATGATTAGGGACTCCCATGATTGAAACCCTGGTTGTATGTAAAAGACATTTGGTTGCAAATTTGGGGACCTGTATTTGCAGATTCGGTGTCGGTGTCTGCAACAAAGGGTTTCAGCCCTTAAAATCATTGATTGCCTTGAATCCAATAATGGATATGATTTTTCGTCCCAATCTTCCACACAATTGATATTTTGATCATAGATCATTTATCAAACGGTCAGATGTTAATTCTATGAGGCACAAATCCACAAAAGTGATCGTTATCACGGTGTACCATGAGAAGGGTTGTCGCGTCACCTTTGGAATGTTTTCCGCGTAGAATCAACATATGCCTGGTAGTTGGTCCATGATCTCAAGATCTATTGTTGGAAGACAACAAAAACTTATCGATCTTCAAATTATTGGCCGATATTTGAAAGCGGTGATTTTTTATCAAAACTTTTGGGATTTCATTTAGGTGGGTCCAAAACTGATGCAATTTGGCCAAAGTTTTGATTCATGCTCAAGACGTCATTAATTTACTAGTGGAAACCCTTATATGCAAGATAGAATCTTCGGCTGCAAGTAAAAGTACCCTTTTTTCTCTAAAAAATAATTGCTCTACAGTAATAGATGGTGGTGTGGTAGTAAGACTACCATTATTCCTTTGCTTTGTACATTTGGACACCCTTACTTTATCATGTAAAAGGCAAAGAACTAATTATAGTTTACGACGTAAATGATGACTTTAGTGGATGCTTTTTAGCTTCAAAGAAAAGTATCTATATTTCTGAAGAGTTTGCATTACTATTGAGAACCGACTTCATGCACCAACCACCTCCGAAAATGCGCAGATGTGTCTGTGCTAAAAGTCAAAATCATATGTTTGCGGATTTGCCTGCTCATCAAGATACGTGTATTTTCAGAAGTTGAACAGGTTGGCGGAGGCTGGAGAGAGATTTATCCATGTGTCGCCCTCGGCACACCTCGTCCTCTAAAGAATTTGAGTGCTTTCAATTAGAGGATAAAGATCATTTTTGGTCTCAATTTAAGATCATAGGTGTACCAGACAGATCAATTTTTTTTATTCAAAGTGACACATCTCAATAAAGCAACTAGAAATTTATATAGCAAAAATCACATTCAAACCTGATTTAAGGTTATTTTTTAGACGTGTAGTCTGGAAAATGAAAACTAACCATACGATGGTTAAACCATGATCTTATATTATAATTTTGTGAAAGATCCGGACCTGAAAAATGTTTTTCATTGTCTAATTCAATGCAGTTCAAAGATATGGTGGGTGTAAATACTCTGAGGACCTTTAAATCCACTCACCAAATCTTTGAGTTCACCCACACTGAAACACATTAACTATTTTAAATCAGACGATAGAGACTGGTTATCGTCCCAATCTTTTCCATGATCAATCTTGAGATCATGTAGAGTCGATTTTATATTTCATGTGATAAACACTCAAAAAAGTGGCCTTAAAATTAACTTTGAATTTGCACATAATGTTGAGGTTACTTCTTTGAGATATATGTCATGTGAAACAAAATAATGACTGATATGCCCATAATCCCAAGATCAATTGTGTAAAAGATTTAAGAGGATAATCAATCTCCATCGTCTGATTCAATACAATCGGTTTGTTTGGGCGTGAGTGGATTTAAAGGTACTCATACACTTTATGCAAACCTCTAGAGTCCAAATTTGACCACTTTAACTAAGAGAGGCGGGTGAATGGGATGTATTTATTTAAGAACCCATAGCTTATCGCAGGAAAAATTAAAGAAAAAGTGTGGCTCAGATGCTTCATCCCCCCTCTCCGGCTCCCTCATCTGTTTCTCTCACGCACGAATACTCTTTGTAGAGAGAATCCATGGGTAATAGCCACAGATTCTGCTTTCTATCCTATCAGACATAATTTATGGGCGATCGCCAACCTCATCACCATTCTTCATCTCTCAGAGCCATCTATCAAGGCAAAATGCCCTGCCTAGGCTACCGTTCTTCTTCTCCTCCTTCTTCTTCTTTCCTCTCTACAAGCCATCTTCATAAACATCACACGCAGAACGCCATTTGTCAAATCAATACCCGTTTTATGTCAGAACAACGTATCCCATAACTCATAAATCACAAAAAGACAAAAGAAGATGTCGAAAAAAATTTAAATAAAAAAGAAGCCAAAACCAACTTCAAGAAAATCATTAAACTCCTCCCTGTTGCTCCTAGTATCATATCAAATCCCATGGATTCTCTCTTTACTTCTCTGCTCGTTAGCCTTCTTTTCCTTCTAATATCTCGAGGCAAGTTCTTTCTCTCTCGCATTTTCCATATACAAATCTAGGGATTTTATGAAAGACACATAACTTAAGAGTCTTAGATAGATATATGTGGTGATTAATATATAGTATGGTTTTTTTGGCATCTCTGCAGGGATCTCTGGGGCTAAATTTACGTTCGTAAACAAATGCGACTATACGGTATGGCCGGGAATACTATCAAACGCGGGCACTGCGAACCTAGCCACCACAGGATTTGAGCTGCCCAAGGGCAGCTCCAGGTCATTAGAAGCGCCAACGGGCTGGTCGGGTAGGTTCTGGGGCAGAACGGGCTGCAATTTCGACGGCTCCGGTCACGGCAGCTGTTCCACCGGCGACTGTGGCTCCGGCCAGCTGGAATGCAACGGCGCCGGCGCAGCGCCGCCGGCTACTCTAGCCGAATTCACTCTCGGATCCGGTACTCTGGACTTCTATGACGTCAGCCTCGTTGACGGATATAACCTTCCGATGATCGTTGAGGGGAATGGGGGTTCAGGCAAGTGCGGGGCCACGGGTTGTGTGGTAGATCTGAACCGTCGGTGCCCTTCTGAACTGAGGGTGGGGGATGGTGAGGCTTGTAAAAGCGCGTGCGAGGCATTTGGGACGCCTGAGTACTGTTGTAGTGGTCCGTATGCGACACCCACCACGTGCCGGCCGACCGTTTATTCTGACATGTTTAAGTCGGCGTGCCCGAGTTCGTATAGCTACGCGTACGACGACGCTACGAGTACGTTTACGTGTTTAGGCGCAGATTACGCCATTACTTTCTGCCCTAACTTGGGAACGTAAGTGAAGAGTGCTTTTTTTTTTTTTCCGTCAATTTGCTCAATTCTGTTGGTAGTAATTGAACATTTTTTTTTTCAATGAAAATGATAAAAATGAGATTTCCGTGATTTCTTGTTTTAAAGGAAATTGGGTCTTTATGTTGTTGGATTTTTATTAAAAGTCTTGTATTTCTTTATCGATTACAATGATGGAATTGGTTGTTTTTAAAGAACAACTATGATTTATTTATTTTTTACTTTGTCTTAACTCTTTGATCTTATAAAGACATCTCTGGTTCGTGGTTTTTGAACTTTTATAGTCAGAAGTCATCAAAAGATTCTCCAAGAACAACGACAGGGGTAATTCTAGATGATTCTTGGTTGGCAAGCATGGCCACTGCAGACGCAGTTAAGCTTTCTTTTCTTCGAAAAAGATCTGCATTTATTGCTACCACCATTATCAGCATCACCATTGCCTTCGTTTACTTGTAGTCCCTATTCTCTTTCGAGGTTCGAGGATGGATTCCATTAATGGCGCCAAAATGGGTCGTTTCCCAGTCACTTTCTCCACTTACCACATCACATTCTGATGGGGACTTGGGCTTTTGGTTTGTGGGCGACAATTGACCAGTTGTATAATATATATGTATACCTTTCCTTCCCATATTCCCATTTAGTATACAAATGTCATATGTAATATGCGTATTATTTTAGGGTAAGATTGTAATTTGGAAGAAACTTTGAAGCAAAAGGAGATAAGGGCTTTTGCTTAGTTGTTGTGTTGATCTGCAGAAGCCACTTTGCTGCAATTGCAAGCTTGGTATAATGGTTGGTGTTTGATGTGAGATTTGCAAGAGGCTTTTTCACCCCACTGTTGAAAAACCCCCAATTAAAAGAGGACTCTCGTAAAATTTACACCCCACTTATTTTTATTTATATTTTTTTATTGCGGTGAGAAAGTAGCCACGTGGAGTGTGAATAACGGTACCCTTTTTGCATTTATACTTGTTTTATCATTACGACTTCTTATGATGGTTGGGCGGTTGGGCCCGAGGCCTAGGCCCCATCTAATACAATATACAATTTTCCATTTAATATCGGTCAAACAATCAAAACCTCGGCCTATATCTGATCATATCGGCTAATATCTATTTGAGATGTAATAGACAAAATACTAAAAAAAGGATAATTAGAAAAATATGCCTCAAAAAACGAACTTTTTTAGTAAAAAAGATCTGACCTTAAACGTTTTAGAAAAACAATGCTTGTACGGATTTTGGAATTTCAGAAATTGTGCAAGCAATTTAAAAAATGATGCTTTCACGGTTTTCTGAAGTTTCAAAATTCATAAAAGCACCATTTTTCTAAAACGTTTGAGGTCAGATCTTTTTTACTAAAAAGTTTGTTTTTGAGGCATTGTCTTCTAAAGTGCCCTACTAAAAAAGCCCTTAAAATTTATTTTTTTTGTTATTTTATATATTTTTAATATTTATATAAAAAGAAAAAATACTGTAATACTGGCTAGTTTGGCCAATACATATCCATTATTTCCAATACGTATCTGCCCGAGACTTGACTGATATATATATATTAGTCTTTTATTAAAAAAAAAACAATGGTTCATTTATGTGCTCTTCTCTTCTCAAGCTCATTGTTATAAAAATTTCGGCTCTGCCTGATACATGGCATGGTTACATTAGATCTATGTTTCGGATTAGGGGGACTAAAAAAAAATAGGTTACGACTCATGTTTCGGTGTTTCAATTCATATGGAAGGTTGTGAGCAGTCATAGCAGTACTTAGTATGTTTAGTAGATGCTGGGTTGATGTTGAGTTAGTCAACTTTGGGAAATACAGGGATATTTTTGAACGTTAAATCAGTGAAAAGTACAGGTCATAACATATTGACCATGTTGGTAAAGAGATGGACCGGGCTCTGCAGTGTCATCCGATTGTAGTTATGGATTGGTTTCCGAACCTAGGCTCCAGCTATAGCACTTGGGTTTTGGCGTTTAAATTTTTATTAGTGTATTTATTAGTCTATAATAAATGAAAGGATACCATTTTTCGTAACTGAAGATTCTCTTTGCACAATTGATGATTCTACAATTGAGTACCTTGAATCAGGGAGATTTTTTTTTGTCCCAATTCTTCACAAAATATTTTTGAGATATGATACACCTATGAGACACGTTCAAATGTTGATTCCACCTTAAATATATCTAAATCTTGAGATCATGACCTACCTATTAAACATTCAGATATTGATTCCACTTGGAATGCATCCCCAAAAGAGTCATAAACCCTTCTTATGGTACACTAGGTCCACTAGGATCATGGATGCGTGCCAAGATTGGATATAAAAACAACAGACAGTGGAACCATCAGTTGTCCCAAAGAATCTTGGGTACCTAAATGAGATCTAGGCTTATGACGTTTCATTACATCAACTAGATGATGCAGCCTCGAGTCACCAACTTCAATCTTGCTTATCTACCCAAAAAAAAAACAATCACTGTAACCCTTGCACGGTCATTTATCAAAAAAATAAAAAAATAACCCTTGCACTGGATGACCACATTGCAAGTTTGCAACAACTGTAGAAGCAGAGAATGGATTCTGTGCTTTTACAAACACCAAATCTTTGGCTTGTGAGTCTCTACCATAGTCAGATTCATGACCAGACAGCCATGGGAAGCAATGGAGTCCATCATAGTAACCAACAAGGTGTCAAACTCGTTATCGGTCTATGGAGGACCGATACGAATTGGCCGATACGTATCGGCCGATACCAATACGTAACGGCCTTATTTTTTTAAAAAAAATAGAGGTATCGGCCGATACCAATACCCGAGTTGGATACCGATATGTTTCGGTTTGCCGAAAAACCGTTACGTAACGCCAATTCGTATTGGTATCAGCCGATATTTAATACCATGGTAACCATGTTCGGAGTAGGCACATTCGGTGGGGTGTCAATTCGGAGATCATAAAAATAATAATAAATGTTTAATGTATAAAAAATATATATTAACCTATTTAAAAGTAAAAATAATACCTTTAAATAATAAAATAAGTGAATAAGTGTCTTCCATAACCCCTATGCAGTAACAATTTTCAGTTACAAAATAATAATACATAGTGTGATTTACGTATATATCACAATTATAAAAATTCAGAAAAATCCTCAAATTTGTTAAATTCAAGAAAAATTCAGAGAATTAAGGAATCAAGCAAATATTTGGTAAAAAGTTCGGTAGACCACATATTCGAGGATTTTTTCAAAAGTTTTGATTAATTCGAAGAATTTTGTGACGGAGCCATCATATGAAATAGCGTTAATAGTTTAGGGTATATTTTCTGGGTTTTATCTGCTAGCCAAAGAAACCGATGGTGATAGATGCCCAATGGTGATGAAATCGAGTTAAACAGTGAGTTCCACCTGAATAAGAAAGAGTTGGTGTAGGGTCACCGATGACTTCATTCTCAAGCCTTTACATCAAGATGGTGTCACCTGATGCACAAAGCTAATGTTTAGATCTTATTCCTGAAGATTGGTTGAAATGTAATTCTCAAGCCTTTACACGGCCGAAAAAATAAATGGTTGAAATGTAATTCTCTAAACCTGTTTTAGCCGTCCAATTTTGCACTTGTAAACTCTTAATCACATGATATAGATGATTTTCGATCCAATCTTCAGGCTTAAGAATCAATGACCTGTTCACACTTCAGAGTGAACGGCTCCTCTACCCTATCCCAACTCAATAAGAAATAGCCCTACTACTCGTAAGGTGCTTAATGCCCCCATTTTATGTTAGACCTAACCCAAGGGTTGAGTTGGGGAAAAAACTGGGTTTGGGTGGGCTAGAGTCTGTCCAAGTCTTTCCTCAATCCTTAGTGGGCTCAAGCCAAGCAGCCTAGATCTTACTTGGGTTTGGTAAAATTGGTTATAAGTATTTTTTTTGTGTGTTTTTATTGTCTATATTATTTATTTATTTTATTACGTTTTGATCTAATAAAATAGTTCAGTTTTTATCTCACCGATTTGTCTAAGAATTTAACGCTTGTACAATTCTATATATAAACAACGCATATTAGTTATTTACCTTTCAGTTTAACATAATAATATAACTTATATTAAAGACTTTAATTATATTAAAAATAAAAAATTTAAAAATAATAAAAATTATATATATCTATATATATATATATATATATATATATATATATATATATATATATATATATATAATTTTCTAGCTATATAAATATTTAATATATTTAGCAAAAGCTCAACTTTTTTTGAAGATAGCGTGTTGCCATTGTTTCTTGTTTTATCTTACACATGAGATATTGTCTAAGATTGAAGAATAATAGTGTATACAAAAACCAGATGAAGGCGTGCAAGTAAATGGAACTAATGAAGTGCAAGTTGACGTGAAAACTGCATTGAAGCCTATGTTCCAAAAAATGAACAAAATAAAAAAGTGCAAACGAAAGGAAAGTTTGAAAGAGTCTCTCTTATGGGAGATAGAAGAAGAAGCCCACTTTCTCTTTCTCAGATTATGAAGCAAACTTCAAGAGTACTCTCTGACACAGACTTATTGCATTATTTAAGGGTTCAAGATCATGCACTTCCCATTCTATGAGTACGTATGGATCATATTGTGCTGATCTGTCGATTTAACTTTCCTTCTTTATATCATCCTTTGATTTATTTCTATTCCTATCAGTCTCATTAATATTTTGTCTCTGTCATAGTCCAAAAAGGCTATGATTTAAGAAATGAAAGCCCTTAACCAGAACAATACATAAAAAGTTATTATATTGTCAAAAGAAAAAAAATTATTGGTTGCAAGTAGGTTTATACAGTAAAGTATCAACCACATGAGTCAATTGTAAATTATAAAGCTCAATTGGTAGCTAGGGGCTTCGCGCAAACCTATGGATTTTACTATCACGGTACATTTGTCTCTATTCTTACATGAAGATTTCAAAGAAGAGGGTTAAATATCATTCCCTCCTAGGTTTACTCGTGAGAGTAGGAGCAAGTATATAATCTTAGAAAGGCAATATACGGATTGAAGCAATTTCCAAAGACATGATTCAAAAAGTTTAATAATGCATTGTTATATTTGGCTATCATAAAAGTCACTATAATCACACTTAATGTATAAAAAAAGGTGTTCAACTCACTGCCCTAATTCTGACTTTGTTAGAGGCAACTTTATTGCATGGAGAAGCATAAAGTCCAATTCCAGTGTAGAATTAAAGTGAAAAATCATGTCACAAGAGGTCTGTGAAGGAATGTGAATCAAGTTTGATAGTCCGTGTAAAACTCTTTATAAATCTCCTTCCAGATAATGTAGCAGCCAAAGATTCACTAGAAAATCTAGTTTAGCATGAAAGAACTAAGCATCTATAAATCAACTGTCATTTCATCCATAGAAAAGTCTAGTCAAATGAGCTTTGTATCCCACAAGTTACATCTGAAGAACAAGTAAATGATGTATTCACCAAGGTCCTTGGAAAAGCTAGACAGTGTGATCTTTTATTATCACGAACCGAAATTCTATCATATTTCGAGAGTCTAGAATTCCGAGTTATAATCGGCACATATCCCAGATATGCTAAGCAAACATATACCTAATCAAAGTTCTCACATAATAATAGTTCCACAAAATTCGTGAAAGCCAACACATAAAGGGAAATATAATAACAGTCATAAATAAATAATAAATGCGATAAATCCTATAGATCCACAAATAACGATAATGAAGATCGGAGACAAATCCGATAAAAGAAAACGTAAAGTCAATAATATTGATGTCAAACAACTCAGTACCGAGAATATCAATAATCGGCACTCGGATCAATGTCAGCACCAAAGTCCTCCTAATATACGGCAGCGTTACCCTCAAAAGGCTCCTGGTACTCAAGGTCTGCAGGATCAATGATATCAACACCAATCGGGTTAGATAAGCCAACGTCTACTCCGTCGCTATTATCACCAGCAATTATTAAATTATCGTGGGATGAGTTTACTCAATCACGTAAACTCAGTGGATACACTACCAATCCACCCCATACTACTCAGGTGCATTGTGGGTGCATCAAGTGAATGATAACATAGTATATAAAAGAAATCAGAATAGAATAACAAAATCAAGTGCATATCGTAAGCTCATATTCTAATCATAAATGCAAGACCATGATCTAGATACTCATATCCTAGCGTACATTATCATATCTCATATCATATCATGTCTTATTATTCTCGCACATACGTCTGTACATCGCATGAACATAACTAACATTCTCATAAAATCTTAAACGACTTGTGTTAGAGTCGCTGCTCGATCTACTATGTGAGGGTCACCATAGTATCATATCACTATATCATAATGCCCTCCATATCATATCATATCATACACCACATCTAGTCACAAGGGCGGTCGGCGACTCATAACTCATAATATCTCCCAGAGATTTTCGTCTTGACTGAAAAACGTTGTTGCCCTTACGGTGGCTATGCAAAGAATGACACATACAGAGACTTAAATTCTTAATCTTTTGTTGGCCTACACAGCGGTGTCTTATTATCGTAATATATCTTATCATACTGACTCATATCATGTCATACTGACTCACACCTTAGCCTACCGACTCATATCTTATCTTATCATATTAGAATTCGGGGTGATCGAGTAATCATATATGCTACCGTATACGAGGTTACACTAAATTCGCACTCACCCTACTCGTCATGGTGTCCCATACCACCATGAGTTGTAAGGCATGTGAATATGATGTATTCCTCATTTCGATACCATCTCAATGAATCGCCACGTCCAAGCATAGGCATGATCTCATGCACTCTCGCGTCATCTGACCTAACATGACCTTAACTCATATCATGATCAAAGTAGAGATACAAAATTAGCACATGTATAAAAAGATTTTTATTTAGATTATTGTTATATTTATACATATATTTATTGATATAGCATACCAATAAATATAGAGTAGGGGAGTAATTGTGTATTTTTGATAACTTGAAGGTCAGAGTTTGATTTTCACGAGATATCAAAATCAAACACTTCGTGTTATCAAAATGGTCGCATTGAAGCGATAAAAGTGACATATATATGTGTATATATAATAATTATTATTAAATATTTAATTAAAAATATTATTATTTTAAAGATTAAGTGAATCACGACCATCGATCGAAAGTGCAAGTGATTAAAGTACACTTAGTTTTGGTCGTGTAAGTAGAGTTATAGGAAAAAACAATACTGATAATATTGTTTGATGTCTGTTTAGACACAAATCGATCGGTCGATTTTTGAGTCAATCGATCGATCTTGCGAGCCGATCGATCGAAGCAGAAAGAACTAATAGGTTCAGTACGGGAACAATGTCGTATCTTCACTCTAATATAGTATTATATAATATAATTATTTGCCTTAATATAATATTATATGATGTAAGCCTTTATCTTAATATAATATTATATAATACAAATCTTTACCTTAATATTATGTTATATAATATAAGTTTTTATTGCAATATAGTATTATATAATATAAGTTTTTACTATAATATAGTATTATATACTTATATAGTATCAGTCTTTTAATGTCGGTTGTGGTTGAAGTGTGGTTGTTATTATCTTCCTAAGATTTTACTTAATACAGAAACCCAAACATTGAACTTGGTGCTTCAGTCATATGCATTGTACAAGTGGTATGATCAATAATTACTGATTTCAGGTGGCAAATGTTTGTGTAGATTAAAATTATATAAAGATAAAAAGCACAAAATAAAAAATATAATTATAGAATCAGAAGATGATGTATTAGAGATCAGTCTGTTTCCATTAGTGGAATAATGATGTGTCAAAATCTCTGCGTGTGGCACCTTAATTTAGGGCTCATTTTATTTTTAATTAGATCTTGCTTCAATGATATGATCATAGTGTATTATACTTATAAGCATACATGGGTAACATGCTATCATATCTCAATACAAAGAGTAATTTTCATTGGAGTTTCATCACAACGTACAATAAGTTGATAAGCTATTCTCTGACAGTTTGATGGTGGGAGCCAGAGCTAGCTTTATATCATATAATTTATTATTATAACCTAAAAGGTAGAAATATATATATATATATATATATAATACAAGAATGTCTCATCACGCCATTAATCCACAGGATACAATATATATATATATATATATATATATATATATATATATATATATATATATATATATATATATATATATATATATAATACAAGAATGTCTCATCACGCCATTAATCCACAGGATACAATATATATATATATATATATATATATATATATATATATATATATAGTAGAAGGCGGTCACTTCAATTGTCGTCTAAGTATCTTGAACAGAGCGAGCCAACAATATATCATTATTATCGATTTTACCGTTTTATTATAGATTAAAAATAATACGAGTAAAAAAAAAAAAAAATTGAAAGCATAGACAAATATAAACGGACCAAATAGGACACCATCGAATTTCTAAATAGGTAGAGTTCCGAAATAAATTAAAAATTATATCCAAAAAATAAATAAATAATATTAGAACAAAGATAGATAGCATCTTTTAATCCTAAAGCAATATTATCTAGAAAAGAAATTAGGTTCTTTTTATTTAGCCCGTTGATACGCGATCGAACCGTATCCTACACAACGAAGTCTGAGAAAGACGAGATGGATGGATATGTACCCACCTCTTGAAGTGTGATCGCCGAATCGACGGTGATTAGAGTGATAGAGATCGGCGTCCACGATTTCTCCTTCTTTCACCACGATCTTGACGGCGAAAAATAACCCACAGTGCAGAGAAAAGCCTTTGTAACGCATTGCGACCTTTAGACATCTTGTCTACAACTCAAGCCTTTTATCAACAAGTCATCTCATAGCTTGTATCAAATAAATACAACTTCAAATATAAAGGCTTTTGAAAAAATTAAAATATGTACTTTCTCAACTAAGATAGATTTTAGTGTGGAGCGTTACCATCAAGGATGATACAAAATACATCTAATACCACAAAATTAAGTGCGCTAAAAATCAATTCCTTACATATATCTATGCTCCAACTTAGTGGAGAGTGTTGATGTTACTTGTAACGATTGGAAATGTTACTGATGTTATACATGGCATTCCATTATAAGTAATATATGTATAGTTGTATGCTAAATACTAATGAAATGGGTGTGAATCTCCCTCACAACCATAGCTTCTCCACATCTCTTTTTTATCCTTTTCTCCTTCTTTACTACTAATCCTAATCATCAAATCCTAATAGATCTACCACCACATTTAATTTCATCAACAGAGCCCCAACCTCCAAAAAACGTCGTTCCTTAATCATCATCATCATCATACATGTTTTGAAAATGTCGGACCCACTACACAAGGGTCCTGCTTTCAGTAGAGTCTGAGAGAGGTAGATGGTAAGTAACTTTACTTTCATTTTTGGAGAGGTTGATTCCAGGAATCAAACCTACAACCTATCGCTTTAGGCAGATAGCACTAGCCATCGGACCAAACCTACAACCTATCGCTTTAGGCAGATAGCACTAGCCATCGGACCAAGGTCTGACCTCTGTGGACCAATGGGGTCATTACATAAATTAATTTAAAATAAATAAATAAAATAAAATTTATCTTTATTTTTAATTTATGTTGTTTGAAAATTCGACCGTTGAATGTAATTAATTTTTTTACTTTTATCAAAAAAAAACATTGTTTTCATTATTTTTGGAGCTGCACCGGGCTGGCCAAAGCTACCAACAAGCCTTTAGTTCGGCCTTAAAAAATTTGGACTTCAGGTTATCAAGCATTAGCCCGGTCCTAACTAAAACATGGGTTCCAGCCCTAGGTTTTTAGGTCGTAGCAAGCAGGGCCAAGCATGCTGGGGTGCCCAGCCCATGGACAGCTCCATTCTAAGTGCATTTCATCAACCAAAACTCTGATAGCGAGGAACGAAATGTATCAGACAAGTTGCATAAAAAAGATGTAGGTGAGATTCTTATTTAATGGCTTCTATGGTCCTTACAATCCCTATTAGGCTATAGCAACTTGTGTGGTCACTGGTCTAAGGAGCATCACACACTCATCTGAAGGGTTACTAAATCTTTGGGTAGCATTAATAGCAGCCACGGATTTTAAGGGCACCTACGCCCAAAATCATTGATTGCCTTAAATCACACGATTGAGATCACATTTCACTCCATGGAAGATTGAAGATCATGGCACACCTATCAGACAATCCTTTTTCGATTCCACACGTCACAAATCCCAAAAAAATGTATCCCTAAAGTCACGTTTGAACGTGATGTGTGTCATTTGTTTTTAGGTCTACATTTTTTGAATATGCACCATGTAGAATCGAAAAGGACCATCTAAGAGGTGCGTCATGATCTCAAGATCTACTGTGTGAAAATTGAAGCGAACCGTGATCTCCTTCATTTAATTTAAGGCAATCAATGATTATCAACATAGGTGCCCTGAAAGATTCTTTGGGCGCTGTTAAAGCTACCCACTAAGAGAAGATAAGAGTTTTCACACTGCATTCTAGTTTTGGGAGTTTCGTAGCTAATGGATATCCCTTTCGCTACCAAACCCCTTCAAAAGCTTACGCTCACAGATCATTAGGGTCCTGATCCACGTTGAAGCTGTCTTCTGATGAGATTATTATGAGCCACAGAGCTAGGGTACAGGGATCAATCTCACTCCATCGCATGGATAAACATTGGGACGTGCACAGATTTCCGAAATTTGCAAAATCCGGGCAGGTCCACTGCCCACGGTACATACAACTTCAATATTAGAAAGTTCAAGGCAATGGCATAATGAGATGGGACCCTCTGTAGCTAAACCTTCTGGGAAATTTCTACGTCTCAAGAGGGACCCCTACTGCTTTTGATAGTAACAGAGAATCTCTAAAGAAGCTGTTTGCTTTAACTTTTTATAGCTTAAAAATAATTGAATAAATATCTTAGTAATTGTTGAAAATGTTTTTTGTTACTACTTTAATGTTTTTTCAAGTCGAAATTTATGCCAGATTAAACCAATGAATTGGATTGTATCAACATGTGGATCCATATTTTATACTACGATTATATATTACAAATTCATGGAGTCTCATGGAATTTTAGATTTCGATTGATTGTATGGTGTATTCTGTGTGAAAGCGCGAGCCCACAAGTCCATAGAGCAGCCACTTGTCATAAACCAAAAAACCAAAGGTCAGGTCTTCACCCCGTCCACTCATCCCAACACCCCATATATATATATACAATGACTTTTTATTAAGTACTCAACTGAATGAATCCCTCTTCTTACCACCTTGGGAAATGCACTAATCTTTTTCAGCACCAAACTAGTAAAAGGTCCAAAGTTAGGTGTTTCGTGCTAACGGCCTTCAAATCAAACGACTTAGATGGGGCTGTGGCACGATAATGATCCCTGAAATACATGTTCTTTTAAATTGTGTGGTAGGGCCAACTTTGAGCGTACAAGTAATGGTTTCATTAATAAATAAGACGCAACATGATGCCCAACTTAAGTGCATCATAGTGCTCCATTGGCCAACCATTATAAACGATGGTATTCCACCAGCCAACCATTATAAATGAGCGTGGAAGGTGATAGATTCATGCATAGAGCAGCATATGAACAATTAAACGCACAACATTTTGCATCATTAAACACTCTTTTAGCACTACAACATTGAAGGCTCTCACACGCGAGAACACGGCTTCGAAGAGCAGCCACTTTATGTGTAAAAGCCGTAGGTTAGGTCTATATCCTGTCCACCCCTCCCAGCACCCCATAATTACAAGGACCAGCACTGAGTAATGGACTTTTTAATTTAGAAATTAAGATTGTGTTTGGCATAGCTCTTTGCTAACTCCATGCCAGAGCCGGATATACTTTAGTAGATTCTCCCTTCTCCTTGTTAATTCCGTGCAAAGCAGGATTTTTCCTACTCTAGCAGCTACCTCCCAGTTCTATGCTAACTCCATGCCAAAGCAAATAAAATCTGCTCTAGCAAGGACTGAGCAGAGAGCATGGGAGAACTGCTAGAGCAGGTAAAATCCTGCTCTATGGGTAGTTAACAAGGAGAAGGGGTACCTGCTAAAGCAAGTAGCAGATTTAGAAAAGTGAAACAAAACTTGCAAAGCTAGTAACCCTGCTTTGGCAGGGAGCTAGCAGAGAGCAATGCCAAACACAGCCTAAAACCCCTCCATTGGCATCTAATTTGTTGGCCTCTCCCTTATGATTAAATTAATCAAACATTTTCTATATTCCTAAGTTTATGCTATTTTAATCAATCTACAGACCTTCAAGAGATGCAAGGGTAACTTCTCAAACACTCACTGCGTTATGATCCCTTCTCTCGGTGGAGGGTCTTTATTTACTAATGGACGGCCGCTTGGAGCTTTTAGTATCCAAAGCTTCAGGTCCAAAGGAAGATAAGGAATCTTTCTGCTGTGTCAAAAGTCATCTTGCAAGGCACTCAACTATACTAACATGGCAATCAGAAATATCTAAACAAAGTGTGGTGGAATTTGGGACCCACTAACACTACATGATAAAAAAACGGCAGCTAAAGTGTCCATATTTGGGCATCCATTATGAAACATATGATCAGAAAGCTACATAAGCATTAATCCACAGAACTATCTTCTTCCATGATTCAATGGTGATACAGGGCTAACATATATGCTCTATCGCCTGTACTAAAAATCAAGCGATGAGGTATGCTGAATCCATGTCTAAACATCGTCTGATGAAAGATGGTGTGCTGTTAGATTCATGCACAACTAATCTTGAGTATGAGATATCATAGCCAATAATTTCTCTCATTGAAACTGCGGAAAAACCAACATCAGACAGGAAGGAATTTAAAATATGGAGATGCATATTCGCTATTATCAACATCGCCATATCCCATTTATTAGGGTTTGGCTTTGCAAATTCTATTTCTCTAGTCATTTCTGTTTAGGCCTAAACTCTCTTTTACTCTGCAATCCTTCATGATATATTCTACTTCACTACAAGTCTACCTCTTCACCTACTTCCTTGTGCTTCTATTGGTGGTGAGTTCGTTAAGGTGACTTTACAAGTAGGCATTTTTTCTGGTGAATTTTTTACTTGACTAGCTAAATTTTTCGCCAAAAAATGACCATAGTAGTAAAGTATCAAAGTTGAGTCAATCCTGCTGGTTAAAAAAGCTTCATCACCTTGTTTCTGGACCATTATAATAACTCATCTTCAGATAGGTGCAAAGGTATGATTCTTTGTCGCCAAAGACTTATCATTTCAGAACAAAAATAAAATAATAATGAGACTCAATAATGCTTCATAAAGCAAACTATACAAATATTCTCTCCGCAGTCTCAATCATAGCCGTAATGAAGGATGAGATCATTTTTCATTTTCCAAACTAGAAAGAGCTACGGCATCTGAATAAAGTTGAATTAAAAGAATGATATTCAGACGTTCAGAAAGTGATTCTCACCAGTATAGGGTAGCAGTGATCCTTGTCATAGTTGGGCCAAGAGGAATCATCACCACTTAGAAACTTCAGATGAAGCTCCCAAACTTTACTATCATAGTTTTCAACAACAACGGAATGCAAGCCAATCTCTTCAATTTTCTCTAGAAATTTTTCCAGTGAATCTCCCCTTTTGGGGCTGAGAAATAGAGCCTCAGACGTCTTTGAATGTTTCAGCATGGATTTCAAAGTAAGTGCAAGGGCCACATGGAATTCCTTGAAAAATGTGCTGTTGAAAAGAATTACAAAGTCAGAAAATTCAAAAGAAAATGCCCATAGCCAAGTTTTCTATATCATGGCTATTTTAAGGTGGATATTTGAGAAGGCTGGCTAAATATGAACAATTCAACATAACAAGCTTCCACAAATTATGTTGGTAGCGGTAAAAGTATATTAAGTTTTTTGGGAGTTTTCTGTCAGATTTTACACAATCAAAGTAATGGAGAAGCCTGAAGATCTGAAGAAGATTATTCACGAACAACCTTCAGTAGTTAGGAGGAAAAAAACAGCAGTTCAATTATATCTACTCATATACCAAGAGATAATCAAGAGAGAAAGTTCCAAATAGTTTGATGAACAAATCAAAGTCTACTCAAAAGAGCAACCAAATTTGGTCAACCACGTAATGTAACAAGTCCAAGACATCCAAATCCCTTTATGCATCATTTATTATTCCACCGCCCTAGCTTTCCCAATTATTCTTGATTGAATTTCAAAAGACTTCAACGACAGTTGAAGTGAAGATTCCGATAGTGGAAAGACTGAGATGAGCGATGATAAAAATTCAAGCACATACATGAAAACTTAGTAGAAATAAATTTTAAAATGTACCACATGTACGCAGTCCAGCTGTTTTACCATTCACTTAAACATTTATTCTAACAGAATTGACATATTAAAAAGGATTGACACTGCCACTTAATGCACGGTTTCAATATCGTCCAATATATCGTATGTATAAAAATGATATACATCATACATATCCTTTTCTAACTGTATTGTACTATACAAGATACGATACAATGCACAATACAGATAATATATGTAATTTTGATTATTTGACTTTTTTATAATATAAAAAAGATTTATTACTTTCACCCCCAATACTAACATGTTTAAAAGGATTGACAATGCCACTTAGTGCACAGTTTTCAATATCGTACAATATGTAAAAAATGATATACCTTGATGGTATCTATCATTTTCTAACTGCGTCGTACTGTACAAGATATGATACAATACAATACAAGATACAAATGACATGCGATTGGTTATTTGACTTTATTATACTCTAAAAAAATTTATTACTTATTCACCCCCAATACTCCCCCTCCCCCTCTTCCAACATAAACCTGGGGGGGGGGGGGGGCGAGAAGACAGTTTGAAGAGGTTGAAGAGGAAGAGAAAAAAAGAACATAAAATGAAGATGATTTACTTGAGAGATGATGTTGATCTGGAAATGGAGATGAAGAACGGAAATTTACAAACTTACAAATTCAAGAAACAAGTACATAGCTATATAAAAAAAATTATCGTAGAAGTTATAACTTGAAAGACACATATCACAAAATATAAATTGCATCTACAAAGTACACACTTACATCACAATTGTACACCTATAGGTTTCTTTTTAGATAGTGGAAAATTGGAAAAGTTTTATGACCTTATGTGAATATGGATTTTTGTTTATACTTTATGAATCGATCTAATGAAATGTCTTGGTTTGTTCAATTTATGTGATCTACTAATTTCCATGTTCAATTTATATGATTTAAATTCTAATTTCCAATGCTACATATGATGGAATGAATGTATTTGGCACTGAATATCTCATGGAAATGAGATTTTTGTTTATACTCTATGAAGGAATCTAATGAGACGTCGTATTTTGTTCAATTTATTTTATCTAAATTCTAATATCTAATGATAGATCTGATGGATTTAATGTCTTTGACACTTGGCGATTTATTCATTAAAATGATCAAAGGAATAAGTCATGATTTTTGTTTTTAGTAAAGAGCAAACATTGCCATTTAATCGCATTTCTCAAATAAGTAGGAGTTTATTACAGTTTGCAGTTTGGTATGATGGTCATTGGCCATGAATGATGTTACGTTGATGGACTTATGGTTAATTTAACAATTTTTTGTATAGTTTTTTATGATGAGCATTGGCCACGAATGATGTGACGGACTTATGGCTGTCGATTTGTCACTGGTCAGACTTCTTTAGTATGTAAATTGTAAAAATTTTCTAAGGAATTATGTTACTTTTTGCTGTGTGTTACTTTTCTCAAAAAAAATGCTGAAAATTAGAATAAATGTTTAATCTATGAAAATGTGTGTATGAAACTAAATTCCTCTGACAATAAAAAGCAAAAAATTAAACGAAAAAATTAAACCATATCACAATTTTCTCAACAAATTGATGAGTCCCTCCAATTTGCTTTCTAGATCAAACAAGTACAATAGGGCATGTAGTGCATGTTGGTTAATTACTCCAGGGACCATGAAAAGGAAACGAAAGGTACCAGTCGCTTGCAACTATAATATCAAAGGTGCTTAATATATTTGACGGCAGCTCCTGATTCCAATGCAACACCATAGACTTCACATCCGTACCACCGAAAATTCCAGCATTGGCATGTATGCTACGCTGGATGTCTGAATGTTAAGAAACTAAGACCAAAAATAAAGAGTGATACGCCATTGTTGACAAACCCAACTTCTATATTTATGCCTAAAAAGGTCAGATGTGGTTTGTAATAGAAAACTACATGGAAGATACAATTTTCATAACCAATTACCGATATGAAACTGAGAACCAATTTTTTTCCAAAAAAATAAAAAATTATTTTCCAAGTGACAACTGTAAACATGTCTTCAATGTTCATCCAAATAAGAAAGAAGATAAGTCTGCTTGACAGCTTACAAGAGCACAAAAAAATAAGTGATCTAGATCCTTTCAAAGAGATTTGATTTTCAAATTATATGGACAAACTTTTGAATGAAAGTATGATTATCAAATGCCAGTTATGACATAACTACTTTTGTTTCCTTTTATCTTTTGTAGGATTAAAAGAGTGCACAAATGCATTAAGATATCATTGTATCAGGGGCCCAGTCGAACGCTAGAGTATAGATTCCCTATGCTCATGTGAACGGTCAAGGCCGGCCGGCCGGCCAGTAGATCTAAAAGGATCAATCAATAGGCCTGACCTGACTTCGTTTGTCCATGAACAAAACCAAAACAAAGTAGTATAGTAGTAGTTCATGAGACCTCGAATTCCCATGTTCCAGCGTGCATTAGGCCAGCTGGTCCCACCCCTAAAGCGTTGGCAATCTCCAACAAACTATGTGTCAAGCAAGATATCTTCCAAAATATTTGACCAACACCATACGCCTATACTATTTTAATGAGAGAAGGCATGACATCACATTAAGTTCCATTGTTATAATGACCAAAACATGCTTATGCTTTAAAAATATGTGAGTTAATGGCAAATATAGTTATACAAAATTTTGTACAGGGTAAATATGGTATATCAAAATAAATATCTTCTTTACTATCATACTAATTAGAGAAGGTGGAATATCACGCCTTCTCTCTGCACAGGTGACACCCAATTGTCAGATATAAAAAAAATTCAGCCCAAAAGCTCTCCCCTCAAGCGACGGCACACCAAGATTCACATTTATATATTTTTTTTTTGATCCGTAAATGAAGATATATTAAAAAACAGCAAGCTGCTGAAAGCTTAATAACAATCAGTCGAAACAAAAACAGAAAAGAACGACTAAAAACAACATAAAACAAAATAAAAGCCTCCAGCTTCTGAGCATGGCTGATCCCCTTCACACGTCTTACCCCGGGTCCCAAGGTCCCGACTCAATCCAGAACTCTTCCCCGACCGATGGAAGCCAAAGTCCCACCAGATCTACCATATCCTTGGCAATAGCTCCCACTGGTTTCGATTTGTGGTCGAAAATTCTCCTATTCCTCTCGCACCAAAGGCACCAAATGATCGCTAAAAAAATCCCCCTCCACCTCTTCCCATCTGTTCATCCGGTACAGCCGCCTCCCAAACTAAAAAGTGCTGGTAAGGGTTAGCTGGGAGAACCCAGCTCATGTTAAAGGCCCTCAGCACAATACTCCAGACCTTCTGAGCCACCGCACAATGCAGGAACAGATGTGAGATAGATCCATCTTCTTGAGGACACATGAAACATTGCGAAGAAATATCTAACCCTCTCCGAATGAGCTGATCCCGTGTAAGTATTTTCTCCTTAAACACCGTCCACGCGAAGAACTTTATTCTGAGCGGTATGGGAACTTTCCAAAGCAATGCCCCTTGAAATCTGATGAGGGGCCGGCGGGACAACAGCTGATAATACGATTTGACCGAGAAACTGCCTTTCTTGCAAGGGTGCCACAGCCAACGATCCTGATTTTGTGTGTTTGGTTGCATCTCATAGAGCAACAGCAGGAGCTTGGAGAAAGCCTCCACTTCACCAGCTCGAAGGTTTCTACGTAGTGGAACATCCCACATTCTTCCTCCCCCCATATTGCATATAAATTCATCAATCCTCCCCCTAGGATTCATCGATAATGCAAATATAGTAGGGAACATCGATTTGAGAGATCCCCCCTCGGCCCAACTGTCCTCCCAGAAGTGGATACGCGTACCACAGCCCCAGCTGTAATGAATCCCCTTGGCGTATTTAGCAGCCGTGCCGCAATCATTTTCCACCAGGGGCGAGGTTCTTCTGCTGATGTGCGTGTTAATACCCCAGTTAAAGGTAGAGGTACCATATTTTTCCGCTAGCACCTTACGCCAAAGACTTTCCGACTCCTCCTCATTCCCTGCTCTCCAAAGCCATTTGCCCAAAAGAGCGATATTGTTGTGTTTAAGCTGACGAATCCCCAGCCCACCACAAGTCCCTGGCATTTGGCAGGTGTCCCAGTTAATGAGGTGATATTTCCTCCCGACGTCAGCCCCTTCCCACAGAAAATTGCGTTGAATTTGTTCCATCCGGTTGATAACTCCGATCGGGCATTTAAACATGGATAAATAGAATGTCGGTAGGCTGGCAAGGACAGATTTCAGCAAGGTAAGCCGTCCCCCACTGCTTAACATTTTCCCTTTCCACGTGGAGAGCCACTGCTTAACATTTTCCCTTTCCACATAGAGAGCCGCTGCTCAAAACGCTAAATAACCGGTTCCCAAGCTCTCCCCGAAGGCTGTCGTAGGTCTAGAGGCAGCCCCAAATATCTTATAGGCAGGTCTTCGCTTTGATAGTCCACCATCTCCGCAATGTCTTGCACCCACGAGCTGTCAATACCAATACCAGTTATCTTTGATTTCTGTAGGTTGATTCGCTGTCCGGTCACAGCCTCATACACCGATAGGGTATCTGCAAGGGCTTTCATTTCGTCCATATCATCCTTACCGAAAAGAATCGTGTCATCAGCGTACTGCAGAATAGATATGGATCTGCCATGGCCCCCAACTCTGATCCTAGAAATAAAGTTCAGCTGTTTCACTTTTTCAATGAGACCCGTGAGTGCTTCTCCCACCATGATGAAAAGAAACGGGGAAAGGGGGTCCCCCTGTCGGATGCCCCGTGTACTCTTGAAATACCCCGCCGGCGTGCCATTAACCAACACCGAGAACCACGGAGTAGCGTAACAACCATGCATCCAACTCCTCCATTTTGCCCCGAAACCCAACCTGCTGAGCATATATTCCAGCCTGTTCCAACACACCCGATCGTAGGCCTTTTCCATGTCGACCTTCCAAAGAACAGCCGGAACACGATTAAGATGGGTGGAGTGAACCACTTCATATGCCACCGCCACTTGGTCAACAAGTTGCCTCCCCTGGATAAAAGCCCCCTGACTGGCCGAAATAACTTCTCCCATAACAGGTCTAAGGCGATTAGCGAGTACCTTAGCAATTATCTTGTAAAGGCAATTAATTAAACAAATCGGACGAAAATCAGCCATGTCTTCCGCCCCCTCTTTCTTCGGTATAAGTCTAATGAAGGTCGAATTAAGGTTGTGACCAATGAACCCAAAATTATGAAACTCATGGAACACATCCATTAGTTCTGCTTTAATGACCTCCCAGAAAACCTTATAAAATTCCATTGTGAAACCGTCGGGTCCCGACGATTTATTCTTGCCCCCCTTTTTAATGGCTCTCCAGACTTCCTCTTCTTGAAAAGGTAACTCTAGCACCTCACATTCTGTATTCGAGATGGATTGGAAGTGCCCGTCCAAAGTTGGGCGCGAGAAGTCATCATCTGTGTACAGTTTAGTGTAGAACTCCACCACCTTATCCCATATATACTCGGTACCCTCGTACGTGACTCCCTCAACTCCCACACTGTTCAAGTAATTATTTTTGTTCCGAGCATTGGCAATAGCGTGGAAGAATTTGGTATTGAGGTCCCCCTCCTTTACCCACATCACTTTCGCCTTTTGTTTCCACAATACCTCTTCGGCCATACATAGGTCTTGGAACTCAGCTTTTTTTTTGGACCATTCATCCCGTTTGGCTTCCGATAAAACCCTGCTTTCCTCAAGATTGTCGATCTTCAGTAACCTTGCGAGGATCATCTCCTTATTGAAGTGGAGTAGCCCAAACGTCTCCCTGTTCCACAAGATAGTACGTTTCTTAATCCATTGAAGCTTAGCTATGAATCTGTAGGCCGCCGTACCCGTCAGTCTATGCTCGTTCCACCAAACTGGCAGTTCTTCCTGGTATCGCTCATCAAGTAACCACATATTTTCAAATCTCAAAGGGGGCGGACCTTTCCCCCTAGCTTCACATGTGAGCAACACTGGTCGATGGTCGGAGACCGCTCTCGCTAGACATCCTACTCTGGCCGCCGGAAATATCTCCATCCATTCTGTGCTGCAAAGGAAACAATCGAGCCTACTCATAGACGGATTATCCTGCAAATTGGACCACGTAAATCTGGAACCAGATAGAGGAGCATCCATGAGGTCCCAGTCCGCAATCCTAGAATTGAAATCCCTCATGACCGTAAAGTCCGCAGGCCCACCTAGTTTCTCATGCTCCCACCTAATGGCATTAAAGTCACCCCCAACCATATCGATAGTTCCCACCTCGCCATGATCGTTGCCAGCTCGAACCAGAAATCACTCTGTTGCCCATCCGTCGATGGGCCGTAAATACCTGAGAACACTCGGCATTGACCATTGTCTCTGTTCCGTAAAACCACCGAGGCTGAGAAGATTCCCAATTCTTCGTCAATTTTATCGAAAAGATCGGAGTGCCAAACCACCAGTATGCCACCTGAAGCCCCAATGGAATCGACACCCACCCAGTCCTAGTATCTCCCATTAAGGATGGACCCATCCTTTCTCCTATCACAATTACCCCATTTAGTTTCTTGCAGCATAATAAGAGCCGGCTTCACTGACGCTAAAACTCGTTTGACCCCGGCTCGCTTAGTACCGTCAAAAATCCCCCTCACATTCCAAGTCATCATCTTCATCAATCAAACAACTCAACGCCCGCCCATTCAATGCGAGTAGAGATCAATCTCCCCCGCCACCCCTCCCATCTTTCATCCCCCACTGTAGTCGAGCAAGTTCACGTGGCCCCCTCCGGTGATGTCTCCTGTTATTCTGTCGGTTGTCGAGAATAG